>JARQOD010003472.1:0-64503 GCA_033576555.1 Oophaga sylvatica | reverse complement strand
GGATAAAAATTATAAAAGGGTAGAAAGGATGTTGAGAAGGCCGAACTTTTAAATTCCTATTTGCATCTGTTTTCTCTCAGAAAGGAAATGTAACATCAACTGATCTTCACTGTCCTATTAAGGGAATAGAAGAATCCAGGATATCTATAAACAGAAAAATAGTGAGGAAACACTTAGCAACATAAATGAATTCAAGTCTCCAGGTCCAGATGAATTACACCCCAGAATACTGATGGAGATAGCAGAAGAAATTTTTGGACCACTCTCCATAATCTTTGAAAATTCTTGGAGAACAGAAGTCCCAGAAGACTGGAGAAGAGCAAATGTTGTTCCTATCTTCAAAAAGGGAAGAAGGTGGACCCAGGGAACTATAGGCCGGTGAGTCTGACATCTATACCGGGAAAGATCTTTGAACAAATTATTAAACAACATGATGTAAGTACCTGGACAAGAATGAAGTGATTAAGCAGAGTCAGCATGGGTTTGTAACTAATAAGTCATGTCAGACTAATTTAATTTCCTTCTATGACATAATCACTGACTGGGTTGGATCAGGGAAAATGCTGTGATATAATTATATCTTGACTTCAGCAAAGCATTTGACAAAGTATCTCACACAATCCTTATTGAAAAAATGACTAAGTATGGAATGGACAAGGCAACTGTTAGGTGATTCATAACTGGCTTAGAGATAGGACTCAAAGAGCGTATACAGAATGGGAGGAATAAGGCTAAGCAACCACATGTGAAAAAGACTTGGGTATACTAATAGATCACAGACTGAACATGAGTCAACAGTGTGATGCAGCAGCAAAGAAGGCAAATACAATTCTGGGATGTGTTAACAGAAGCATACAGTCTAGATCACGTGAAGTCATTATTGCCCTCTACTCCTCTTTGGTCAGACCTCATCTGGAATACTGTGTCCAATTTTGGGCACCACATTTTAAAAAAGACATCAACAAACTGGAGCAAGTTCAGAGAAGAGCGACCAGAATGGTGTCCGGTCTGCAAACCATGTCCTAAGAGGAACGGTTACAGGATTTGGGAATGTTTAGCTTGCAAAAAAGAAGACTGAGAGGAGACTTAATAGCTGTCTACAAATATCTCAAGGGCTGTCACATTGTAGAAGGATTATCTTTATTCTCATTTGCACACGGAAAGACTAGAAGCAATGGGATGAAACTGAATGGGAGGAGACACAGATTAGATATTGGAAAAAACTTTTTGACAGTTAGTGTGATCAATGAGTGGAACAGGCTGCCACGAGAGGTGGTGAGTTCTCCTTCAATGGAAGTGTTCAATCAGAGGCTGGACAGACATCTGTCTGAGATGATTTAGTGAATCCAGCTTTGAGCAGGGGGTTGGACCAGATGACCCAGGAGGTCCCTTCCAACTGTACCATTTTCTCCATTTTAACTGTAAATAGTAATAGACAACATGTAAGACAGTAGGGTGAGTATGGTAAGGTCAACAACCATGCCGGCTTAACCCCTTCCCGATCCATGACGCCTACGTAGGCGTCATGAAAACCAGTGGCATCCCGAGCCATGACGCCTACGTAGGCGTCATGCTATAAATCATGTTCCTGCGGGTCGGGTGACCGGGGTCACTGAAAGGTCACCCGACCCGCAGTAACAGGACCCTTTGTGCATCACCACAGTGGGGGTGGCTTAACCCCCACGTGGCTACGATCGCTCTGATTGGCTGTTAAAAGTGTAACAGCCAATCATAGTAACATAGTTATTAAGGTTGAAGGAAGACTTTAAATCCATCTAGTTCAACCCATATCCTATCCTAACCTGCCCTAACATGTTGATCCAGAGGAAGGCAAAAAAAAATCTAAGTGGCAAACAGTAAGCTACACATTGGGGAAAAAAATTCCTTCCCGACTCCACATACGGCAATCAGACTAGCTCCCTGGATCAACGCAATATCTAGGAAATTAGTGAATATAGCCTGTAATATTATACTTTTCAAGAAAGGCATCCAGTCCCTTCTTAAATTTTAAAATGTGAAAATTAGCAACAACACCAACCATCACATATACGTATGTCTACCTTATACATAAAAAGTAGCTATTGGAAATACTAATAGATCATTACATACATATGGATGTAGGACACATGGTAGGGAGACTCCAATTGCAAAGCAAAAGAAAATAAAGGAACAGTCCAACAAACCCAATAAACCATAAATTTTATTAAATCAATATTAACATAATTAACAGAACAGGTGCAAGATGCATGGGAGATCTGACAGACATAGTGTTGTCAGCAAAGAAACGCCTCAAAGGGATCACTGTCCATCAACCCACCACAAAATCATAGTTATAACATAGCGTCATATCTGGGAACATAATGACAAACCAACAATAATGCTAATAGCTGCACCAAAATCTTATCCCAGACATACCAATATATCAAAATACCTGTTTGGGTGGAGTAAAACGGACCACTGACCCACCCCTGGGTGGGTCATTATAGCGTCATTATGTTCCCAGATATGACGCTATGTTATAACTATGATTTTGTGGTGGGTTGATGGACAGTGATCCCTTTGAGGCGTTTCTTTGCTGACAACACTATGTCTGTCAGATCTCCCATGCATCTTGCACCTGTTCTGTTAATTATGTTAATATTGATTTAATAAAATTTATGTTTTATTGGGTTTGTTGGACTGTTCCTTTATTTTCTTTTGCTTCTTAAATTTTAGTAGGGAATCACTCATTACAACATTAGACGGCAGAGAGTTCCATAGTCTCACTGCTCTTACAGTAAAGAATCTGCGTCTGTGATTATGACTAAACCTTCTTTCCTCCAGACGTAGAGGATGCCCTCTTGTCCCCATCACAGGTCTAAAGCCTGGGTCTCACATAGCGATACACCAGCGATCCCGACAACGATATGCACTTGTCAGGATCGCTGGTGTATCGCTACATGATCGCTGGTGAGCTGCCAAACAGGCAGCGATCAGCACAACGACACTGCGGGTAAACATCGCTTAGTTACCCGCAGTGTACGTTGGATACCAGCGCCCTGATGCAGGGAGCTGGTAACCAAGGTACACGTCGGGTTTCCAGGTGCTGCGCGGTGCCTGGAAACCCGCTGTGTACCTTGGTTACCAGCTCCCTGCATCAGGGCGCTGGTATCCAAGGTACACAGCGGGTTTCTAGGCACAGCCCCGCGCCTGGAAACCCGCTGTGTACCTTGGTTACCAGCGGATCGTTGGTCTCCCGTCTGTCACACGCAGCGATGCGTGCCTGTCAGCGGGAGACCAGCGATCAAAAAAATGTCCTGACATTTCAGCGACTATCAGCGATATGCAGCAGGGGGGCTGATCATCACTGAATGTCACACACAGCGATATCGCTGGGGAGATCGCTGCTGCGTCACAAAACTAGTGACTCAGCAGCGATCTCGCTAGCGTGATCGTTGTGTGAGATGGGGCTTAAGAGTAAAAAGATCATTAGAAAGGTCTTTGTACTGTCCCCTCATATATTTATACATTGTAATAAGATCACCCCTAAGCCTTCGTTTCTCCAAACTAAATAACCCCAAGTGTAATAACCTATCTTGGTATTGCAGACCGCCCAGTTCTCTAATAACCTTGGTCGCTCTTCTCTGCACCCGCTCCAGTTCAGCTATGTCTTTCTTATACACCGGAGACCAGAACTGCACACAGTATTCTAAGTGTGGTCGCACCAGTGACTTGTATAGAGGTAAAATTATGTTCTCCTCATGAGCATCTATGCCTCTTTTAATGCATCCCATTATTTTATTTGCCTTGGCAGCAGCTGCCTGACATTGGCCACTAAATGTGAGTTTGTCGTCCACCCATACACCCAAGTCTTTTTTAGTGACAGTTTTGCCCAGTGTTTTACAATTAAGCACATAATTATACATCTTGTTTGTTCTACCCAAGTGCATGACCTTACACTTATCCCATTAAAGCTCATTTGCCATTTATCAGCCCAAGCTTCTAGTTTACATAAATCCTCCTGTAATATAAAATTATCCTCCTCTGTATTTATTACCCTGCAGAGTTTAGTGTCATCTGCAAATATTGAAATACTACTCTGTATGCCCCCTACAAGGTCATTAATAAATATGTTAAAGAGAAGCGGCCCCAATACTGACCCCTGTGGTACCCCACTGCTAACCGTGACCCAGTCCGAGTGTGCTCCATTAATAACCACCCTTTGTTTCCTATCCATGAGCCAGTTCTTAACCCACTTACACATATTTTCCCCTATCCCCATTGTTCTCATTTGTAAATTTGGTTAAATATTACAATCCAGCCATGGCTGTTGCTGCAATAGCATCTGCCATGGCTGGACACCGAGATCTGACCCCCCCACACCGAGTGACGGGGGCGATCGGCCGCCGCCGTCACTATCTGCTCCCCCTCCTTGCCTCCGCTCCCCCCACCTTCCGATTTCCCCCCCCCCCCCCATACCTTCCGAACCCCCTACTCACCTCTCCGGTCCTCTGATGTCCCTGGCACCGTCCCGGCGTCGGTCCGGGATTCTTCATGGGCGCCGCCATCTTGAAAAATGGCGGGCGCAGTGCGCCCGCCGGCCGGCGCATGCGCAGTGTGCCCTCCAGTGTCAAAAAATTTATTTTGATCACTGTGATACTCTCTCACAGTGATCAAAATAAAAAAAACAGTAAATAAACGCCCCATTTATCACCCCCCATAGGTATGGACAAATAAGAAATAAAGAAATTTTTTTTCCTGTGCACACGTTGCGGATTTTGCTGCGGATCCGCAGCGGATTTGGCGCTGTGGATCCGCATGAGATCCGGAAACCATGTACAGTACAATGTAAATAAATGGTAAAAAAAACCCGCTGTGCACATGCTGTGGATTTTTCCGCGCAGATTTGGTGCGGTTTTAAATCCGCAGCATGTCAATTCTTTGTGCGGATTCCGCAGCGTTTTTACACCTATTCCATTATAGGTGTAAAACCGCAGGGCAAATCCGCACAAAAACCGCAGTAAATCCGCAACGTGTGCACAGGCCCTTAATCCGCGCTAAATCCGCAAGTAAAACGCATGTAATTTTACCTGCGGATTTAGCAAAATCCGCACGGAAAATGGGCAAGTGAATCCGCAATGTGTGCACGGGGCCTTAGGGTTAGGCTGGGTTCATATTGCGTTATGGCAGTCCCTTAGACGGACTGCGTTACACCGTGGTATAATGCGGTGTAACGCAGTCCGTTAACGCTGCCCTTCACCCCCATTGTCGGGCACATCGCGACGCATGCCGTAAATCGGCATGCGTTCGCAAAGTGCCGTCATTCAGTGACGGAGCCTCGGACGCGGGCTGCAGCGTCTGGGCTCCGTCACCGCTAGCACAGATGAAACATCTGCTGATTCATCTGCACTAGCGGGTATAGCATAACGCGATCGCGTTATGCTATACCGTTACCAGCCCGTCAACGCTATGTGTTGAACGGGCTGGTAAAACGCAATATGAACCTAGCCTTAGGGTTAGAGTTAGAACTAAGGTTAGGGTTAGCCTTAGGGTTAGCATTAGGGTTAGAATTTGGGTTAGGGTTAGAATTTGGGTTAGGGTTAGAATTAGGGTTAGAGTTGGAATTAGGGCTAGGGTTGGAATTAGGGTTAGGGTTGGAATTAAGGTTAGGGTTGGGATTAGGGTTAGAGTTAGGATAAGTGTTAGGGATGTTTTGGGGTTAGGGTTGGTATTAGGGTTAGGCTTGTGGTTAGGGTTAAGGTTAGAGTTGGGATTAGGGTTAGGGGTGTGTTGGGGTTAGGGTTATGGTTAGGGTTGGATTAGGGTTAGGGGTGTGTAGGGGTTGGGGTTAGGGGTGTGTTGGGGTTAGGGTTGGAGTTAGATTTGAGGGATTTCCAGTATTTAGGCACATCAGGGGGTCTCCATATGCGACATGGCGCCACCATTGATTGCTGCAAATTTTGCGTTCAAAAAGTCAAACAGTGCTCCCTTTATTCCGAGCCCCGACGTGTGCCCAAACAGTGATTTACCCCCACATATGGGGTATCAGAATACTCAATTGCACAACAACTTTGGGGGTCTAATTTCTCCTTTTACTCTTGGGAAAAAAAATTGGGGACTAAAAAAAATTATTTTTGTGGAAATAAAATGATTTTTTTAATTTCACGGCTTTGCGTTATAAACTTCTGTGATGAACTTGGAGATTCAAAGTGCTCACCACACATCTAGAGGAGTTCCTTGGGGGATCTAGTTTCCAAAATGGGGTCACTTGTGGGGAGTTTCTACTGTTTAGGCACATCAGTGACTCTGCAAACGTAACATGACGCCCGCAGACCATTCCATCAAGTCGGCATTTCAAAACGTCATTACTTCCCTTCCGAGCCCCGACGTGTGCCCATACAGTAGTTTTCTCCCACATGTAGGATATCAGTGTACTCAGGACAAACTGTACAACAACTTTTGGGGTCCAATTTCTCCAGTTACCCTTGTGAAAATAAAAAATTGCTGGTTAAAAAAAAATCAGTTTTTGAGGAAAAAAATTATTTTTTATTTTCATGTCTCTGCATTATAAACTTCTGTGAAGCATGTGGGGGTTCAAGGTGCTCACCACACATTTGGATAAGTTCCTTGCGGGGTCTAGTTTACAAAATGCGGTCACTTGTGGTTCTTTCTACTGTTTAGGCACATTAGGGGCTCTGCAAACGAAACAAGATGCCCGCACACTATTCAATCAACTCGGCATTTCAAAGCGTCACTACATCCCTTCCGAGCCCTGACGTGTGCCCAAACAGTGGTTCCCCCTCACATATGGGGTACCAGCGTACTCAGAACAAACTGGACAACAACTTTTGGGGTCCAATTTCTCCTGTAACCATTGTGAAAATAAAAAATAGGGGGCTAAAAAATCATTTTTTGAGAAAAAAAAGATTTTTTATTTTCACGGCTCTGCGTTATAAACTTCTGTGAAGCACCTGGGGGTTCAAAGTGCTCACTGTGCATCTAGATAAGTTCCCAAGTTTCCAAAATGGGGTCATTTGTGGGGGAGCTCTAAAGTTTAGGCACACAGGGGCTCTTCAAACACGACATGGTGTCCGCTAGCGATTGGAGCTAATTTTCCATTAAAAAAGTCAAATGGCGCTCCTTCCCTTCTGAGCCCTGCCGTGCGCCCAAACAGTGGTCCCCCCCACATATGGGGCACCAGCGTACTCAGGAAAAACTGGACAACAAGTTTTGGGTTCCAATTTATCCTGTTACCCATGGGAAAATAAAAAAATAGCGGGCTAAAAAATTATTTTTTAGTAACAAAAATGACTTTGTTATTTTCACTGCTCTGCGTTTATAAAATTCTGTGAAGGACTTTGGGGTTCAAAGTGCTCACTACACATCTAGATAAGCTCCTTGGGGGGTCTAGTTTCCAAAATGGGGTCACATGTGGGGGGTTTCCACTGTTTAGGCACATTAGGGGCTCTGCAAATGCAACATGATGCCCGCAGAACATTCCATCAAGTCTGCATTCCAAAATGGCGCTCCTTCCCTTCTGAGCTCTCCCATGCGCCAAAACAGTGGTTCCCCCACATATGGGGTATTGGTGTACTCAGGACAAATTGCACAACAACTTTTGGGGTCCAATTTCTCCTGTTACCCTTGTGAAAATAAAAAATAGCGGGCTAAAAAATCATTTTTGAGGAAAAAAAATGATTTTTTTATTTTCACTGCTCTACGTTATAAACTTCTGTGAAGCACTTGGGGGTTCAGAGTGCTCATAACACATCTAGATAAGTTCCATAAGGGGTCTAGTTTCCAAAATGGTGTCAAATGTTTTTTTTCACTGTTTAGGCACACGGGCTCTCCAAACGCGTCATGGTGTCCGCTAACGATTGGAGCTAATTTTCCATTCAGAAAGTCAAATTGCGCTCCTTCCCTTCTGGGCCCTACCGTGCGCCCAAACAGTGGTTTATGACCACATATGAGGTATCTGTGTAGTCAGGAGAAATTGCCCAATAAATTTTAGGATCCATTTTATCCTGTTGCCCATGTGAAAATGAAAAAACTGAGGCTAAAAGAAAATTTTTGTGAAAAAAAAAGTACTTTCTTTTTTTTACGGATCAATTTGTGAAGCACTTGGGGGTTCAAAGTGCTCACTATGCATCTCGATAAGTTCCTTGGGGGGGTCTAGTTTCCAAAATGGGGTCACTTGTGGGGGAGCTCCAATGTTTAGGCACACAGGGACTCTCCAAAAGCGACATGACAACCGCTAAATATTCCAGCATATTTTCCATTCAAAAAGTCAAATGGCGCTCCTTCCCTTCTGAGCCCTGCCGTGCGCCAAAACAGTGGTTTATGACCACATATGAGGTATCTGTATACTCAGGAGAAATTGCCCAACAAATTTTAGGATCCATTTTATCCTGTTGCACATGTAAAAATGAAAAAATTGATGCTAAAAGAAAATTTTTATTGGAAAAATTACAATGTCCATTTTTTCCTTCCATGTTACTTTAGTTCCTGTGAAGCACCTGAAGGGTTAATAATCTTCTTGAATGTAGTTTTGAGTACCTTGAGTGGTGCAGTTTTTATAATGGTGTCACTTTTGGGTATTTTCTGCCATATAGACCCTCAAAGTGACTTCAAATGTGAGGTGGTCCCTAAAAAAAAATGGTTTTGTAAATTTTGTTGTAAAAATGAGATATCGCTGGTCAACTTTTAACCCTTATAACTTCCTAACAAAAAAAAATTTTGTTTCCAAAATTGTGCTGATGTAAACTAGACATGTGGGAAATGTTATTTATTAACTATTTTGTGTCACATAACTCTCTGGTTTAACAGAATAAAAATTCAAAATTTGAAAATTGCGAAATTTTCAACATTTTCGCCAAATTCCCATTTTTTTCACAAATAAACGCAAAAATTATCGACCTAAATTTACCACTAACATGAAGCCCAATATATCACGAAAAAACAATCTCAGAATATGCTAGGATCTGTTGAAGCGTTCCTGAGTTATTACCTCATAAAGGGACACTGGTCAGAATTGCAAAAAATGGCAAGGTCTTTAAGGTCAAAATAGGCTGGGTCATGAAGGGGTTAAAGCACTTTCCTACTGGTGGCGTGAAGAAAATTTGACAGACTGCGCAGAGGTCCAACGTTTGCAGCTACCAGTACGGTACTCCAAGTTTTATCCACAACAAACCCAAAACGAAGAATTATCATCCATCCTGGAAGTGAAAACTTTACTTCAGCAGGGGCAGCTACATTGTATGGAGCCATTTATTATATGGCAAGCTAGATCGAGGACAGATAATATTTACTGTGCTATAGTTAGATGGAAGATCTGGTTAACATTAGCAGAGATAATTTTGAGAAGACAGGTGAACACCCATAGATTCCTATATAGCAACTTTATAATTCACATAAAGACTGAATCCCTAAAACCGTTATTCTGTTCCCAACCATGATAACACACTAGGCATAGGTATGGTAGAATATGGCCGCACAAAGACTGAATCCCTAAAAAAATCTTAATGAAGCTTGGAAGATAACCTTGTTGTACTAATATGAACTTATTCCAATAGAATAACCGGAGCTTAAAACCGTTATTCTGCTTCCAACCATGATAACACACTAGGTATAGGTATGGCAGAATATGGCGGCACAAAAACTGAATCCCTAAAAAGATCTTCATGAAACTTGGAAGATAACCTTGTTGTACTAATATGAACTTATTCCAATAGAAAAACCGGAGATTAAAACCGTTATTCTGTTCCCAACCATGATAACACACTAGGCATAGGTATGGCAGAATATGGCGGCACATAAAGACTGAATCCCTAAAAAGATCTTCATGAAACTTGGAAGATAACCTTGTTGTACTAATATGAACTTATTCCAATAGAATAACCGGAGCTTAAAACCGTTATTCTATTCCCAACCATGATAACACAGTAGGTATAGGTATGGCAGAATATGGCGGCACAAAGACTGAATCCCTAAAAAGATCTTCATGAAACTTGGAAGATAACCTTGTTGTACTAATATGAACTTATTCCAATAGAAAAACCGGAGCTTAAAACTGTTATTCTATTCCCAACCATGATAACACAGTAGGTATAGGTATGGCAGAATATGGCGGCACATAAAGACTGAATCCCTAAAAAGATCTTAATGAAACTGGGAAGATAACCTTGTTGTACTAATATGAACTTATTCCAATAGAAAAACCGGAGCTTAAAACTATTATTCTATTCCCAACCATGATAACACACTAGGCATAGGTATGGCAGAATATGGCGGCACATAAAGACTGATTCCCTAAAAAGATCTTCATGAAACTGGGAAGATAACCTTGTTGTACTAATATAAACTTATTCCAATAGAAAAACCGGAGCTTAAAACCGTTATTCTGTTTCCAACCATGATAACACACTAGGCATAGGTATGGCAGAATATGGCGGCACAGAAAGACTGAATCCCTAAAAGATCTTAATGAAACTGGGAAGATAACCTAGCTGTACTAATATGAACTTATTCCAATAGAAAAACCGGAGCTTAAAACCGTTAATTCTATTCCCAACCATGATAACACAGTAGGCATAGGTATGGCACAATATGGCGGCACAAAGACTGAATCCCTAAAAAAATCTTAATGAAGCTTGGAAGATAACCTTGTTGTACTAATATGAACTTATTCCAATAAAAAAACCGGAGCTTAAATCTGTTTTTCGTAATACTTGCCATAGTGATGATGGGAGAGCCTGGTGTTGCAGCTTGACTTCGGTAAGATATGCCACCGGTTAGAATGTCTACTTAATCTTCATTCTGTGGTTGATCGGGTACTGGATGTGTGAGAGGAGGGTTTATAAACTATCTGAAGGTAGACAATATTAACATTAGCTTCTAGCCTTATCTCACTCTCAAAACATCAGTTCAGGAACACAGAACTTCAGATATAAATAAAATCTACCATAGGCATAGGTATTGACAAACATAGGGTTTTAGTAATCTCCAATAATATATACCTGACAGGAGCCCGTACAGTCTATATCTACAGTAATATATACCTGACAGGAGCCCGTACAGTCTATATCTACAGTAATATATACCTGACAGGAGCCCGTACATTCTATATCTACAGTCATATATACCTGACAGGAGCCGTACAGTCTATATCTACAGTAATATATACCTGACAGGAGCCCGTACAGTCTATATCTACAGTAATATATACCTGACAGGAGCCCGTACATTCTATATCTACAGTAATATATACCTGACAGGAGCCCGTACAGTCTATCTACAGTAATATATACCTGACAGGAGCCCGTACACTCTATATCTACAGTAATATATACCTGACAGAAGCCCGTACAGTCTATATCTACAGTATATATACCTGACAGGAGCCCGTACAGTCTATATCTACAGTAATATATAGCTGACAGGAGCCTGTACAGTCTATATCTACAGTAATATATAGCTGACAGGAGCCCATACAGTCTGTGTCTACAGTAATTTACCTGACAGGAGCCCATACAGTTTATATCTACAGTAATATATACCTGACAGGAGCCCGTACAGTCTATATTATCAGTAATATATACCTGACAGGAGCCCGTACAGTCTATATCTGCAGTAATATATACCTGACAGGAGCCCGTACAGTCTATATCTACAGTAATATATAGCTGACAGGAGCCCATTTCAGTCTATATCTACAGTAATAGATACCTGACAGGAGCCCGTACAGTCTATATATACAGTAATATATACCTGACAGGAGCCCGTACAGTCTATATCTACAGTAATATATACCTGACAGGAGCCTGTACAGTCTATATCTACAATAATATATACCTGACAGGAGCCCGTACAGTCTATATCTACAGTAATATATACCTGACAGGAGCCTGTCAGTCTATATCTACAATAATATATACTGACAGGAGCCTGTACAGTCTATATCTACAGTAATATATACCTGAAAGGAGCCCGTACAGTCTATATCTACAATAATATATACCTGACAGGAGCCCGTACATTCTATATCTACAGTAATATATATACCTGACAGGAGCCCGTACAGTCTATATCTGCAGTAATAATACCTGACAGGAGCCCGTACAGTCTTATCTACAGTAATATATAGCTGACAGGAGCCCTACAGTCTATATCTACAGTAATAGATACCTGACAGGAGCCCGTACAGTCTATATCTACAGTAATATATACCTGACAGGAGCCCGTACAGTCTATATCTACAGTAATATATACCATGACAGGAGACCGTACAGTCTATATCTACAGTAATATATAGCTGACAGGAGCCCATACAGTCTATATCTACAGTAATATATACCTGACAGGAGCCCGTACATTCTATATCTACAGTAATATATACCTGACAGGAGCCCGTACAGTCTATACTACAGTAATATATACCTGACAGGAGCCCGTACATCTATATCTACAGTAATATATACTGACAGGAGCCCGTACAGTCTATATCTACAGTAATATATACCTGACAGGAGCCCGTACATGTCTATCTACAGTAATATATAGCTGACAGGAGCCTGTACAGTCTATATCTACAGTAATATATAGCTGACAGGAGCCCTACAGCTCTATATCTACAGTAATATATACCTGACAGGAGCCCGTACAGTCTATATCTACAGTAATATATACCTGACAGGAGCCCTACAGTCTGATCTACAGTAATTATACTGACAGGAGCCTTACAGTTTATATCTACAGTAATATATACTGACAGGAGCCCGTACAGTCTATATCTACAGTAATATATACCTGACAGGAGCCCAGTTTATATCTACAGTAATATATACTGACAGGAGCCCATACAGTCTTTCTACAGTAATTTACCTGACAGGAGCCCATACAGTTATATCTACAGTAATATATACCTGACAGGAGCCCGTACAGTCTATATCTACAGTAATATATACCTGACAGGAGCCCGTAATTCTATATCTACAGTAATATATACTGACAGGAGCCCGTACAGTCTATATCTACAGTAATATATACCTGACAGGAGCCCGTACAGTCTATATCTACAGTAATATATACCTGACAGGAGCCCGTACATTCTATATCTACAGTAATATATACCTGACAGGAGCCCGTACAGTCTATATCTACAGTAATATATACCTGACAGGAGCCCGTACAGTCTATATCTACAGTAATATATACCTGACAGGAGCCCGTACAGTCTATATCTACAGTAATATATACCTGACAGGAGCCCGATACAGTCTATATCTACAGTAATATATACCTGACAGGAGCCCTACAGTCTATATCTACAGTAATATAACCTGACAGGAGCCCGTACAGTCTATATCTACAGTAATATATACCTGACAGGAGCCCATACAGTCTATATCTACAGTAATATATACCTGACAGGAGCCCATACAGTCTATATCTACAGTAATATATACCTGACAGGAGCCGTACAGTCTATACTACAGTAATATATACTGACAGGAGCCCGTACAGTCTATATCTACATAATATATACCTGACAGGAGCCCATACAGTCTGTATCTACATAATATATACTGACAGGAGCACGTACAGTCTATATCTACAGTAATATATACCTGACAGGAGCCCGTACAGTCTATATCTACAGTAATAATACCTGACAGGAGCCCGTACAGTCTATATCTACAGAATATATACTGACAGGAGCCTACAGTCTATATCTACATAATATATACCTGACAGGAGCCCGTACAGTCTATATCTACAGTAATATATACCTGACAGGAGCCCGTACAGTCTATATCTACAGTAATATACCTGACAGGAGCCCGTACAGTCTATATCTACAGTAATATATACCTGACAGGAGCCGTACAGTCTATATCTACAATAATATATACCTGACAGGAGCCCGTACAGTCTATATCTACAGTAATATATACCTGACAGGAGCCTGTACAGTCTATATCTACATAATATATACCTGACAGGAGCCTGTACAGTCTATATCTACAGTAATATATACCTGACAGGAGCCCGTACAGTCTATATCTACAGTAATATATACCTGACAGGAGCCTGTACAGTCTATATCTACAATAATATATACCTGACAGGAGCCGTACAGTCTATATCTACAGTAATATATACCTGACAGGAGCCCGTACAGTCTATATCTACAGTAATATATACCTGACAGGAGCCCGTACAGTCTATATCTACAGTAATATATACCTGACAGGAGCCTGTACAGTCTATATCTACATAATATATACCTGACAGGAGCCCGTACAGTCTATATCTACAGTAATATATAGCTGACAGGAGCCTATACAGTCTATATCTACATAATATATACCTGACAGGAGCCCGTACAGTCTATATCTACAGTAATATGATACCTGACAGGAGCCCGTACAGTCTATATCTACAGTAATATATACCTGACAGGAGCCCGTACAGTCTATATCTACAGTAATATATACTGACAGGAGCCCGTACAGTCTATATCTACAGTAATATATACCTGACAGGAGCCCTACATTCTATATCTACAGTAATATATACCTGACAGGAGCCCGTACAGTCTATATCTACAGTATATATATACCTGACAGGAGCCCGTACAGTCTATATCTACAGTAATATATACCTGACAGGAGCCCGTACAGTCTATATCTACAGTAATATATACCTGACAGGAGCCCGTACAGTCTATATCTACAGTAATATATACTGACAGGAGCCGTACAGTCTATCACAGTAATATATAGCTGACAGGAGCCCATACAGTCTATATCTACAGTAATATATACCTGACAGGAGCCCGTACAGTCTATATCTACAGTAATATATACCTGACAGGAGCCCATACAGTCTGTATCTACAGTAATTTACCTGACAGGAGCCCATACAGTTTATATCTACAGTAATATATACCTGACAGGAGCCCGTACAGTCTATACTACAGTAATATATACCTGACAGGAGCCCAGTTTATATCTACAGTAATATATAGCTGACAGGAGCCCATACAGTCTATATCTACAGTAATATATACCTGACAGGAGCCCATACAGTCTATATCTACAGTAATATATACCTGACAGGAGCCCGATACATTCTATATCTACAGTAATATATACCTGACAGGAGCCCGTACATTCTATAATCTACAGTAATATATACCTGACAGGAGCCCGTACAGTCTATATCTACAGTAATATAATACCTGACAGGAGCCCGTACAGTCTATATCTACAGTAATATATACCTGACAGGAGCCCGTACAGTCTATATCTACAGTAATATATACCTGACAGGAGCCCGTACAGTCTATATCTACAGTAATATATACCTGACAGGAGCCCGTACAGTCTATATCTACAGTAATATATACCTGACAGGAGCCCGTACAGTCTATATCTACAGTAATATATACCTGACAGGAGCCCATACAGTCTATATCTACAGTAATATATACCTGACAGGAGCCCATACAGTCTATATCTACAGTAATATATACCTGACAGGAGCCCGTACAGTCTATATCTACAGTAATATATACCTGACAGGAGCCCGTACAGTCTATATCTACAGTAATATATACCTGACAGGAGCCCATACAGTCTGTATCTACAGTAATATATACCTGACAGGACACGTACAGTCTGTATCTACAGTAATATATACCTGACAGGAGCCCGTACAGTCTATATCTACAATAATATATACCTGACAGGAGCCCTACAGTCTATATCTACAATAATATATCTGACAGGAGCCCATACAGTCTATATCTACAGTAATATATACCTGACAGGAGCCCGTACAGTCTATATCTACAGTAATATGCCTGACAGGAGCCCGTACAGTCTATATCTACAGTAATATATACCTGACAGGAGCCTGTACAGTCTATATCTACAATAATATATACCTGACAGGAGCCCGTACAGTCTATATCTACAGTAATATATACCTGACAGGAGCCCGTACAGTCTATATCTACAGTAATATATCCTGACAGGAGCCCGTACAGTCTATATCTACAGTAATATATACCTGACAGGAGCCTGTACAGTCTATATCTACAATAATATATACCTGACAGGAGCCCGTACAGTCTATATCTACAGTAATATATACCTGACAGGAGCCTGTACAGTCTATATCTACAATAATATATACCTGACAGGAGCCTGTACAGTCTATATCTACAGTAATATGTACCTGACAGGAGCCCGTACAGTCTATATCTACAGTAATATATACCTGACAGGAGCCCGTACAGTCTATATCTACAGTAATATATACCTGACAGGAGCCCGTACAGTCTATATCTACAGTAATATATACCTGACAGGAGCCCATACATTCTATATCTACAGTAATATATACCTGACAGGAGCCTGTACAGTCTATATCTACAGTAATATATACCTGACAGGAGCCCGTACAGTCTATATCTACAGTAATATATACCTGACAGGAGCCCGTACAGTCTATCTACAGTAATATCTACCTGACAGGAGCCCATACAGTCTATATCTACAGTAATATATACCTGACAGGAGCCCGTACAGTCTATATCTACAGTAATATATACCTGACAGGAGCCCGTACAGTCTATATCTATAATATATACCTGACAGGAGCCCATACAGTCTATATCTACAGTAATATATACCTGACAGGAGCCCGTACAGTCTATATCTATAATATATACCTGACAGGAGCCCGTACAGTCTATATCTACAGTAATATCTACCTGACAGGAGCCCATACAGTCTATATCTACAGTAATATATACCTGACAGGAGCCCGTACAGTCTATATCTACAGTAATATATACCTGACAGGAGCCCGTACAGTCTATATCTATAATATATACCTGACAGGAGCCCGTACAGTCTATATCTACAGTGCCTACAAGTAGTATTCAACCCCCTGCAGATTTAGCTGGTTTGATAAGATGCAAATAAGTTAGAGCCTTCAAACTGCAAACGAGAGTAGGATTTATTAACAGAAGCATAAATCTTACAAAACAAAAAGTTATGTTGCTCAGTTGAATTTTAATAAATTTTAAACATGAAAGTGTGGGTCAATTATTATACAACCCCTATGTTTAATATTTCGTGGAATAACCCTTGTTTGCAATTACAGCTAATAATCGTCTTTTATAAGACCTGATCAGGCCGGCACAGGTCTGTGGAGTTATCTTGGCCCACTCCTCCATGCAGATCTTCTCCAAGTTATCTAGGTTCTTTGGGTGTCTCATGTGGACTTTAATCTTGAGCTCCTTCCACAAGTTTTCAATTGGGTTAAGGTCAGGAGACTGACTAGGCCACTCCAACACCTTGACTTTTTCCCTCTTGAACCAGGCCTTGGTTTTCTTGGCTGTGTGCTTTGGGTCGTTGTCTTGTTGGAAGATGAAATTACGACATATCTTAAGATCCTTGATGGAGGAGCGGAGGTTCTTGGCCAAAATCTCCAGGTAGGCCGTGCTATCCATCCTCCCATGGATGCGGACCAGATGGCCAGGCCCCTTGGCTGAGAAACAGCCCACAGCATGATGCTGCCACCACCATGCTTGACTGTAGGGATGGTATTCTTGGGGTTGTATGCAGTGCCATCCTGTCTCCAAACGTCATGTGTGTGGTTGGCACCAAAGATCTCGATCTTGGTCTCATCAGACCATAGAACCTTGAACCAGTCTGTCTCAGAGTCCTCCAAGTGATCATGAGCAAACTGTAGACGAGCCTTGACATGACACTTTGAAAGTAAAGGTACCTTACGGGCTCGTCTGGAACGGAGACCATTGCGGTGGAGTACGTTACTTATGGTATTGACTGAAACCAATGTCCCCACTGCCATGAGATCTTCCCGGAGCTCCTTCCTTGTTGTCCTTGGGTTAGCCTTGACTCTTCGGACAAGCCTGGCCTCGGCACGGGAGGAAACTTTCAAAGGCTGTCCAGGCCGTGGAGGGCTAACAGTAGTTCCATAAGCCTTCCACTTACGGATGCAGCTCCCAACAGTGGAGACAGGTAGGGCCAACTCCTTGGAAAGGGTTTTGTACCCCTTGCCAGCCTTGTGACCCTCCACGATCTTGTCTCTGATGGCCTTGGAATGCTCCTTTGTCTTTCCCATGTTGACCATGTATGAGTGCTGTTCACAAGTTTGGGGAGGGTCTTAAATAGTCAGAAAAGGCTGGCAAAAGAGATCATTAATCCACACATGTGAAGCTCATTATTCTTGGTGCCTGAACTACTTTTTAATACTTTAGGGGGACCAAACAGAATTCTTGTGGTTTGAGGGGTTGAATAATAAATGACACTCTGAATTAACTTTTAACGTTTTTTTAAAAAAAAAAAAAAAAATTAAAACAAAAATTTTTGCTGCAGTGCATTTCCCACTTCCAGGCTGATCTACAGTACAAATGTCACAATGCCAAGTTAATTCCGCATGTGTCAACCAGCTAAATCTGCAGGGGGTTGAATACTACTTGTAGGCACTGTATAATATATACCTGACAGGAGCCCGTACAGTCTATATCTACAGTAATATCTACCTGACAGGAGCCCATACAGTCTATATCTACAGTAATATCTACCTGACAGGAGCCCATACAGTCTATATCTACAGTAATATATACCTGACAGGAGCCCATACAGTCTATATCTACAATAATATATACCTGACAGGAGCCCGTACAGTCTATATCTATAATAATATATACCTGACAGGAGCCCATACAGTCTATATCTACAGTAATATATACCTGACAGGAGCCCATACAGTCTATATCTACAGTAATATATACCTGACAGGAGCCCATACAGTCTATCTACAGTAATATATACCTGACAGGAGCCCGTACAGTCTATATCTACAGTAATATATACCTGACAGGAGCCCGTACAGTCTATATCTACAGTAATATATACCTGACAGGAGCCCATACAGTCTATATCTACAGTAATATATACCTGACAGGAGCCCATACAGTCTATATCTACAGTAATATATACCTGACAGGGGCCCGTACAGTCTATATCTACAGTAATATATACCTGACAGGAGCCCATACAGTCTATATCTACAGTAATATATACCTGACAGGAGCCCATACAGTCTATATCTACAGTAATATATACCTGACAGGAGCCCATACAGTCTATCTACAGTAATATATACCTGACAGGAGCCCGTACAGTCTATATCTACAGTAATATATACCTGACAGGAGCCCATACAGTCTATATCTACAGTAATATATACCTGACAGGAGCCCGTACAGTCTATATCTATAATATATACCTGACAGGAGCCCGTACAGTCTATATCTACAATAATATATAACTGTACAGAATGGAGGATACAAGGAGATCCTCAAAAAATCCACTCCGATCTAGACGGCTCAATGGTGAATCAGCTAGAACGGAGTTGCTAAAATGAGATCCTCAAAAATCCACTCCAGTCCTATGTTGTAAATTATGAGGACTGTGTTGATGGCTCTGTTATGTTTTTCCCCGTGAGGCTCCGCTCACTCATGCAATGTCGAAATACAGTAAAAGTAAAATTCTGGCAAATCTGAACAATCAGCGCTATGTGTAATTATTTATATTACAAAAAACGATAAAATGCAAGTTTGATTAATCATGATAAATAATTGTATGCCCTTTGGAAATAAATATTAAATATAACAGTTTGAGCAAGTAGATAAAAACTAAAAACATTAAATCATTACAGTTATAAAGCTGATATATATATACAGTGTGTGTACATTGCAGTGTATGAGGAGCCTGGAATCAGCTCCATTCTGAACACTGAGTGGGTTTTTTGAGGAACTGAACTGTAGAAACTGAACCGTCTAGAATGGAGAATCTGCAGAGAGATCATCAAAAAAATCCACTCCGATCCAGTCCCCTCACCAGAGAGTCAGGGACAGTGGAGCTGATAAAATGAGGTCCTCAAAAACCTGTGACTACAGTGAGGCCTCAAAAATCCACTAAGATCTAGTCACCTCACTAGTGAATCAGCTAGAATGGAGTTGATTTTTTGTGAACCACAAAAAATCAACTCCGAACTAGACGCAACCCTGTCACCAGCGCAGACGACTTCTCTCAGAGTGCCCTGTTTATCACTTCTTGCAAAATGGAGACTGGCTCCGCCCCTTCGTGAGACTGATCACATGACTGTGACCTCATCACAGGTCCTGTGCGCACAGAACAGCCATATATGTGGTGTGCGGCTCTGCAGGAGGAGGTAGGTGCTGGAGATTCCCCATTACTGGGCACAGAGCAGCCATATATGTGGTGTGCGGCTCTGCAGGTGGAGGTAGGTGCTGGAGATTCCCCATTACTGGGCACAGAACAGCCATATATGTGGTGTGCGGCTCTGCAGGTGGAGGTAGGTGCTGGAGATCCCCCATTACTGGGCACAGAACAGCCATATATGTGGTGTGCGGCTCTGCAGGAGGAGGTAGGTGCTGGAGATTCCCCATTACTGGGCACAGAACAGCCATATATGTGGAGTGCTGCTCTGCAGGTGGAGGTAGGTGCTGGAGATCCCCATTACTGGGCACAGAACAGCCATATATGTGGTGTGCGGCTCTGCAGGTGGAGGTAGGTGCTGGAGATCCCCATTACTGGGCACAGAGCAGCCATATATGTGGAGTGCGGCTCTGCAGGTGGAGGTAGGTGCTGGAGATCCCCCATTACTGGGCACAGAACAGCCATATATGTGGTGTGCGGCTCTGCAGGTGGAGGTAGGTGCTGGAGATTCCCCATTACTGGGCGCAGGGGACATTAACCCCCTCAGTGCTGAGCCTGGGATAAATCTCTGTATGTGACTATAATGGGGCTGTGTGTTATACCGGGGGCAGGACGGGGCCATGACTGGATGTAGTGATCATGTGACGCCGGTAACAGCTCCGGAGATTTCTTACATGGGATCTTTATGATGTTACATCGTCATCTTCTCCCCATTCAGGTCTCTACAATATCGGATCCTCTCAGTGGAGATCTTCTATATAAGAGAATTCTCCTGAGTGACCCTACAAGGATGGATAGGGACAGGGACAAGATGGCAGAGAGGATATTACACCTCACCCTAGAGATCCTCTTCCGGCTTACTGGAGAGGTGAGAGATTCTGATGACGTCACATTACATCATTCTTATCTATGGGAATAACAGATGGACAGAACTGGAGAGGTGAGGACTCTGGAAATGTCTGTAGTGAGATTTATTAATGTCTCTCCATAACCAGGATTACACAGTAGTGAAGAAGACCTCTAGGGAGCGCTGTCAGGCCCCTGTGTCTGAGGGATGGGGAAGACCCCTGAGCCCAATCACAGGGCCTCCACCTCACCCCCTGATACATGAGAACATCAATGAGCAGAAGATCCTAGAACTCACCTACAAGATGATTGAGCTGCTGACTGGAGAGGTGACACTGCTGGGAATGCTGGGACATTATACAGTAACGCTATGAAGGGATCGGGGTGATGACGGTATCATTGTATGTGTCAGGTTCCTATAAGGTGTCAGGATGTTACCATCTATTTCTCCATGGAGGAGTGGGAGTATTTAGAAGAACACAAAGATCTGTACAAGGACGTCATGATGGAGGTTCCCCAGCCCCTCACATCACCAGGTAATAGACAGGACTAAATACACACGGCCTATAATTATCTGTATGTAAAGAATAAATTCAGTCCTGTATGTGTTTCCTCCAGTTCTATCCAGTGAGAGGACAACACCAGAGAGATGTCCCCGTCCTCTTCTTCCACAGGACTGTAAACAGGAAGATCCCGAAGTTCCTCAGGATTATCAGGTAGATGGAGAGAAGGTGTCATGAGTTCTCCCCTATGATGTGTAGAAGGCTGTGAAGGTCTTGTGTTCAATTTTGTTTTATCCATCAATATTATACACTGAAAGGTCATTTATACGAGACACCAACTTTTCCCTGATTGAAACTTTCTTGGAAATTTGATCAGTGACTGTTGACTGCAGGAGAAAATCAAATAATTCCAGTATTTTTCGGGCTATAAGACGCACTTTTTCCCCAAAAAAAATTGTGAGGAAAATGGGGGGTGCGTCTTATAGCCCGACCGCAGCTTACCGGGGGGTTGCGGCAGCAGTGTGGCGGTGGCAGAGATGAGGCGTTGCAAAGGCGCGGTGGGCGGCATGCACCTGAGCAGGTTCCCTTCCTCAGGTGGTGAGGTGAAGCCGCGGCACAGAGAGCAGAAAGGACAGCAGAGCCGGGATTGCCGGTGGTTTCGGCCATCTTCCTGAGGCAGCGCGTGCGCAGATACAGTACTCTTCTTCCTGTGGCTTCAGGAAAATGGCCGCGGTAGGCCGCGCATGCGCAAATAGAGATCGCGGCGGCCATTTTTCTGAAGCCCCAGGAAGCAGAGTACTCTGCGCACGCGCCGCCTCAGGAAGATGGCCGCCACCACCGACAAACCCGGCTCTGCTGTCCTGTCTGCTCTCCGTGCCGCGGCGTCACCTCACCACCTGAGGAAGGGACCCTGCTCAGGTGCACGCCGCCCATCGCGCCTCTGCCACCGCCGCATCTCTGCCACCGCCACACCTGCCACAAACCCAGCTCTGCTCTCCGTGTCGCGGCATCACCACACCTGAGGAAGGGACCCTGCTCAGGTGCACGCCGCCCACCGCGCCTCAGCCACCGCCGCATCTCTGCCACCGCCGCACCTCTGCCACCACCACACCTGCCACAAACCCAGCTCTGCTCTCCGTGCCGCGGCATCACCACACCTGAGGAAGGGACCCTGCTCAGGTGCACGCCGCCCACCGCGCCTTTGCCACTTCCGCATCTCTGCCACCGCCGCACCTCTGCCACCGCCACACCCACAAACCCGGCTCTGCTCTCCGTGCCGCAGCGTCACCTCACCTGAGGAAGGTGAGTACAGTATCAGCATCACCGCACCTCTGCCACACCACTGCCGCAACCCCTGCTGTACCACCGCCGGCCCACAGGTACCTTAAAATTCGGACAATAAGACGGACCCCCATATTGTAAAAATCTTTTTTTCTGCTATTTTCACCCCAAAATTTGGGGTGCGTCTTATGGTCCGGTGCGTCCGAAAAATACGGTAGTTTTCTGTGGATCACATGCAGTGTACACCAACTATTATGGGAGAATCGAGCGATCATAGAATCATAGAATGGTAGAGTTGGAAGGGACCTCCTGGGCCATCTGGTCCAACCCCCTGCTCAAAGCAGGATTCTCTAAATCATCCCAGACAGATGTCTGTCCAGCCTCTGTTTGAAGACTTCCATTGAAGGAGAATTTACCACCTCTCGTGGCAGCCTGTTCCACTCCTTGATCACCCTAACTGTCAAAAAGTTTTTTCTAATATCTAATCTGTGTCTCCTCCCATTCAGTTTCATCCCATTGCTTCTAGTCTTTCCTTGTGCAAATGAGAATAAAGATGAGCCTTCTACAATGTGACAGCCCTTGAGATATTTGTAGACAGCTATTAAGTCTCCTCTCAGTCTTCTTTTTTGCAAGCTAAACATTCCCAAATCCTGCAACCGTTCCTCATAGGACATGGTTTGCAGACCGGTCACCATTCTGGTGGCTCTTCTCTGAACTTGCTCCAGTTTGTTGATGTCTTTTTTAAAATGTGGTGCCCAAAACTGGACACAGTATTCCAGATGAGGTCTGACCAAAGAGGAGTAGAGGGCAATAATGACCTCATGTGATCTAGACTGTATGCTTCTGTTGATACATCCTAGAATTGTATTTGCCTTTTTTGCTGCTGCATCACACTGTTGACTCATGTTCAGTCTGTGATCAATTAGTATACCCAAGTCTTTTTCACATGTGCTGTTACTTAGCCCTATTCCTCCCATTTTGTATATGCTTTTTTCATTTTTATTGCCCAGATGTAGTACTTTGCATTTTTCCCTGTTAAATACCATTCTGTTAGTTGCTGCCCACTGCTCCAGTTTATTTATATCTTTTTGAATCCTCTCTCTCTCTTCTCTAGTATTAGCTACCCCTCCTAGCTTTGTGTCATCAGCAAATTTGATCAGTTTACCCTCAATTCCTTCATCTAAATCATTGATAAAGATGTTGAACAATACAGGGCCCAAAACAGAGCCTTGTGGTACCCCACTTGAGACATTCTTCCAACTGGATGTGCAGCCATTTACGACCACTCTTTGAGTCCGATCACTAAGCCAGTTATGAATCCACCTAACAGTTGCCTTGTCCATTCCATACTTAGTCATTTTTTCAATAAGGATTGTGTGAGATACTTTGTCAAATGCTTTGCTGAAGTCAAGATATACTATATCTACAGCATTTCCCTGATCCACCCAGTCAGTGATTCTGTCATAGAAGGAAATTAAGTTAGTCTGACATGACTTATTAGTTACAAACCCATGCTGACTCTGTTTAATCACTTCATTCTTATGCAGGTACTTACATACATGTTCTTTAATAATTTGTTCAAAGATCTTTCCTGGTATAGAAGTCAGACTCACCGGCCTGTAGTTCCCTGGGTCCACCTTCTTCCCCTTTTTGAAGATAGGAACAACATTTGCTCTTCTCCAGTCTTCTGGGACTTCACCTGTTCGCCAAGAATTTTCAAAGATTATGGACAGTGGTTCAAGAATTTCTTCTGCTATCTCCTTCAGTATTCTGGGGTGTAATTCATCTGGGCCTGGAGACTTGAATTCATTTAGGTTAGCTAAGTGTTTCCTCACTGTCTTTCTGTTTATAGATATCCTGGATTCTTCTATTCCTTTAATAGGACAGTGAAGATCAGTTGATGTTACATTTCCTTTCTGAGAGAAAACAGATGCAAAATAGGAATTTAAAAGTTCAGCCTTCTCAACATCCTTTCTTACCATTTCATCATTTTCATCCTGTAAAAATCCTATAGCATCTTTGACTTTTCTTTTACTTTTGATGTATCCCCAAAATCCTTTTTTGTTGCTTTTGACATCTCTTGCAAGCCTTAATTCATTGTCAGCTTTAGATAATCTGATTTGTGCCCTGCAGGTTCTGCAGATGGCATTATATTCTTCTTTAGATATGCCTCCCTCTTTCCATTTGATAAACATTTCTTTCTTCCTTTTTAGCATGTGTTTAAGTTCTGTGTTCATCCATCCTGGTTTCCTTAAATGCTTCCCATTCTTCCCTCTTTTTGGAATTGTTGACGATTGTGCTTTGAGAATCTCATTTTTCAAGATGTCCCATCCTTCCTGGACATTTTTGTCCTTAAGGATATCCTGCCATTGGATCCCTCCAATTCTCTTTCTGAGTCCCTTAAAATCTGCCTTTCTGAAATCTAATCTTGACGTCTGAGTCTTCACAGATCTTCCTCCTCTTGTTATCCAAAATTCTAAAATAGCATGGTCACTACCTCCTAGGGTCCCAGCCACTCTTACCTCCTCAACCATTTCCTTCCTGTTTATAAGGATTAGATCCAAGGTAGAAGTTCCCCTTGTTTTCTCCCCTACCTTTTGAAAGATAAAGTTGTAAGCAAGAGAGGATAAGAATTTCCTTGACCTGTTAGTTTTGCCTGAGAGCGATTCCCAACAAATGTCTGGATAGTTGAAATCTCCCATGACCACTATGTCATATTTTTTGGAGAACTTGGCCATTTGATGCATAAAGAGTTCATCCATATCTTCAGCTTGCATAGGTGGCCTGTAGTAAATGCTACAATGGTGTCCTTTCCATTTTCCATCAGTCTTGTTTTACCCACCAAAATTATTCAGTTAACAGATAATTTATTAGAGACATTTCCATCTGGAACTTATTAAACTCATGACCCCAGCTTGCATCATAAAATGAAATCATGTTTAGAAAAAGAGAAAATTGAAGTCTTTAAATACTTCAAAAGTACAAAACCTTTTATCAATATACAACATTGAAAATAGATAAATACATAAGAACAGAGTATACAAACCTAGAAACTGAGAACCACAACAAGAATAGCAATCATGACCTCATAGTCATTATAAGTGAACCTGTGGGGGTGACAATTATATACATGGATTGACTCAATCTGATCCACTATGGAAAAAATAACAGTCATGATTATATAGTCGTAAATGCATAGTGACCAAGATATCTGTAGATAAATGTTACATAGATATAGTGGTAAAAAGTAGCATAGCAGTAAGTAGGCACGAGAGGAGAAGTCAATTAGGAGAGCATCCCCAGGGTCCCTGACGCGCGTTTCGCGTGTTCACATATTACGCTTCGTGCTTCTTTTGACCACTATATCTATGTAACATTTACCTGCCTATATCTGCTCATTCTGTATTTTTCTATTTTTAATGTTGTGTATTAATCAAATGTTTTGTACTTTTGAGTAGTGTTGAGCCACCCCCGTAGTGTTCGAGTTCGGTTCGTCGAACACCCGTATGTTCGACGAACTGTTCGACGAACTGTTCGTCAAACACCGTTAAAACCAATGGCAGGCAAACAAAAACACATAGAAACACATAGAAAACACTTCAAAGGTGTCCAAAAGCTGACAAACTGCTCAGAAGACACAACTAACACATGGAAAAGTGACAAGTACATATAGTCATGCGCAAAGAAAAGAGGTGGAGGAGTAAAAGGAGGGGGAGACACAGATATAGGCATGTCTGTTGTGAATGGGTTTGAGATGAGTTCTGAGCAGAGGCTCCCTCTGGTGGTTACAAGCGGTACTAGTGAGTATTGTGAGGACTGGGAATCAGGTGTTACTGACTGGTCTTATATAAGGGAGTCATTTTCCCATCAGGGTTGCCGGTGATCAATTGTTCTGGTCTGAATCCTACTTTCCAGTTTCCCTTGTAGCCTGCTGTGTCGTGTCTGCATCTCCTGCTATCAGATAAGACAATTTCTTCTTTTGTGTTGTTGCTATATTTTTGCTTTTTGTCCTGCACTTCTGTGGGGGCCTTCAGGGTCCCCTCTGGGGGCTTTTGCCCTCTCAGTTTAGTTCAGCCACTGTGTTTTGTACTTTTGCTTTTTCCAGTTTTTTCAGTGGCTGCTGTTTTGTTTTTGTTACACCAGAGAACTAATTTAGGTGGTAGAGGTCGTGTGATCTCAGGTGATTTTGAAATTAGTAGAGTTGGTGTTTTTCAGGGTTTTCTGAGATTGCAGTAAGTACCCTTCCTGTCCTTTTCTATTTAGATAGTTTGGGCCCCAGCGTTTGCTCATACTATTTTCTTTCTGTGTCAGTATTTCCTCTTGTCTAACCGCCATTACATGTTTGGGGGCTTTCTATTATCTTTGGGGTTCTGCTCCGGGGCAGATAGCTTTCCTATTTCTATCTTTAGGTGTAGCTAGTTTCTCAGGCTGTGACGAGGCGTCTAGGACCAACGTAGGAACGCTCCACGGCTGCCTCTAGTTGCGGTGGTTAGTCAGGGTACTGCAATCTCATAGATTCCAACTGCTCTGGTGTATTTCCTTTTTTACCTGCACTCCTCAGCTACCGTAACATAACACATGTCATGCCCTTCTAAAACCAAAAAAGTGCCAAGCCGACACGGCTAGTCCGTTCCTGCCCGTGCGACCTGCGTGTCGCCGGGTTTGTGCCAGAGCTGCGGTGGACCCTGACAGCCAGTCCCCCTCTCCCAATACTGGTGCCTGTCCGCAGGTGGGTCGAGCGAGCCCCTCTGCGGTGGAGGCAGGTCTAATCTTTTTAATTTAAATTGTCTCTCTAATTTGAATGAGTACACTTTTAAATCCTTTTACAAGGATCTATTGGAGGGCAAGTCTCATGCCAGCAGCCACGGTAATGCCAGCTCCAGTAGCGTCCAGTAAAGCTGCTGCAGTTAAAAAGCTTTTATAAGGATCAAGCTTGGCGGTCCACCGCAAGGCGTCCTACCGCCAGTCACAGCCCCTGTGCCTTGGGGTGCCTCCCCGATGCTCTTCACTGAGTGTCCCTGGGGCCCGAAGCATTTCCTTTGAAAAAATTAAATGTCCAAACTACAGGTGGTGTAGCTTGCTTAATAGCTGGGTTAATCTGCTGACTAGCAGACACTGCTACTAGGCCCAAAATTATTGTCTGGGCTAGATGCAGTTAAAAATTTGTAATTAGATACTCTCGTTGGATGCTGAGAAAGCATTCTATAGAGTCTCCTGGCACGCCATATATTATTCTCTTAAAAAGCTTGGGGTAGGGGACCCTTTTATAGCCAAAATCATGGCCCTGTATCGCAATCCGTCAGCTAGGCTGAAGATAAATGGAACATTATCATCACCTTTCATAATCACCAATGGGACAAGGCAGGGATGTCCTCTGTCCCCTCTCTTATACATCCTAGTGATGGAGCACCTGCTCTCATCAATTCACGATAACCCAGATATTAGGGGGATTGAGGTGGGAGGCACCGAGTACAAGTGCTCTGCATTTGCTGATGAATGATGTATATATCACTCAACCACATATATCCATCACTGCTGTTATCAGGGCCGGCGTCAGCACCCGGCATACCCGGGCAAGTGCCGGGGCCCTGAGCAGGCGGGGGGGCCCACTCGCCTTCGGGCACTCCGGCGCCCGTTAGCGGATGAGAGCGGTGTCAGCGCTACCACTGGGCCCCCCCGCTTGCTCAGGGCCCCGGCAGCAGCTGGCACAATACTCACCTCTCCCCGAGCCTCTGCTGCCGCAGCTCCGAGCTCCAGGGGGCTCCTGCAGGACGCCGGCGCTTCCTCTCACAGCAGCGCCGCTGAATGACGTCATTATTCAGCGGCTGGCTGTGGCAGAGAGCGTGCGGACGTCGGACAGGTGAGATGTGATGTGTCTGTGTGTGTGTCTGTGTGTATCAGTGTGTGTATACAGTCATGGCCAAAAGTTTTGAGAATGACACAAATATTATATTTTCACATGGTCTGCTGCCCTCTGGTTTTTATGTGTGTTTGACAGATGTTTTTATCACAGACAGAAATATAATAATTGCAAACATATGAGTAACAAAAGCTTATATTGACAGTTAGAATGAGTTAATGCAGCAAGTCAATATTTGCAGTGTTGACCCTTCTTCTTCAGGACCTCTGCAATTCTCCCTGGCATGCTCTCAATCAACTTCTGGACCAAATCCTGACTGATAGCAGTCCATTCTTGCACAATCAATGCTTTCATTTTGTCAGAATTTTTAGGTTTTTGTTTGTCCACCCGTCTCTTGATGATTGACCACAAGTTCTCAATGGGATTAAGATCTGGGGAGTTTCCAGGCCATGGACCCAAAATCTCTATGTTTTGTTCCCTGAGCCATTTAGTTATCACCTTTGCTTTATGGCAAGGTGCTCCATCATGCTGGAAAAGGCATTGTTGATCGCCAGACTGCTCTTGGAGGGTTGGGAGAAGTTGCTTTTGGAGGACATTCTGGTACCATTCTTTATTCATGGCTGTGTTTTTAGGCAAGACTGTGAGAGAGCTGATTCCCTTGGCTGAGAAGCAACCCCACACATGAATGGTTTCAGGATGCTTAACAGTTGGCATGAGACAAGACTGGTGGTAGCGCTCATCTTGTCTTCTCCGAATGAGGCGTTTTCCTGATGTCCCAAACAATCGAAAAGGGGATTCATCAGAGAAAATAACTTTACCCCAGTCCTCAGCAGTCCACTGCCTGTACCTTTTGCAGAATATCAGTCTGTCCATTAAGTTTTTTCTGGAGAGAAGTGGCTTCTTTGCTGCCCTCCTTGAGACCAGGCCTTGCTCCAAGAGTCTCCGCCTCACAGTGCGTGCAGATGCACTCACACCTGCCTGCTGCCATTCCTGAGCAAGCTCTGCACTGCTGGTAGCCCGATCCCACAGCTGAAACACTTTTAAGAGACGGTCCTGGCGCTTGCTGGTCTTTCTTGGGCGCCCTGAAGCCTTTTTGGCAACAATGGAACCTCTCTCCTTGAAGTTCTTGATGATGCGATAGATTGTTGACTGAGGTGCAATCTTTCTAGCTGCGATACTCTTCCCTGTTAGGCCATTTTTGTGCATTTCAATGATGACTGCACGTGTTTCTTTAGAGATAACCATGGCTAACAGAAGAGAAACAATGGTGCCAAGCACCAGCCTCCTTTTAAAGTGTCCAGTGGTGTCATTCTTACTTAATCATGACAGATTGATCTCCAGCCATGTCCTCATCAACACCCACACCTGTGTTAATGGAGCAATCACTGAAAAGAGGTTAGCTGGTCCTTTTAAGGCAGGGCTGCAATGATGTTGAAATGTGCTTTGGGGGATAAAGTTCATTTTCTAGACAAATATTGACTTTGCAAGTAATTGCTGTTAAGCTGATCACGCTTTATAACATTCTGGAGTATATGCAATTTGCCATTAGAAAAAGTGAAGCAGTAGACTTTGTAAAAATTAATATTTGTGTCATTCTCAAAACTTTTGGCCATGACTGTATGTAGTGCGATGCTTTGTGTGTGTATGTGAGAGAGTGCTGCGGTGCTGTCTGTGTGATGGTGGTGGGGAGGGCAGTGATGATTATGGGAGGCAATGATGAATGATGATGATGGGCAGGCAATGATGAGGATAAGGGAGGCAATGATGATTGATCATGATGGGCAGGCAATGATGTTGATGGGGAGGTAATGATGATGATGGGAAGGCAATGATGATGATGGGGAGGCAATGATGATTGATGATGATGAGCAGGCAATGATGATTGATGATGATGGAGGCAATGATGATGATATGGAGGCAATGATGATGATATGGGAGGCAATTGATGATGATGGGCAGGCACTGATGATTGGAATGGCTGATGATATGGGAGGCAATGATAATGATGATGGGCAGGCAATGATGATGATAATGGGAAGGCAATGATGATGATAATGGGGAGTCTTTCCACAGCGCCCTTTCCTGAGCCGTAACAGTGCAGAACGCAGCACAGCGCAGAGGAGAGCTCCATATTTTGTATGGAGCATTATATGGGGACCAGTATCCTGTATGGAGCATTATATTGGGTCCAGTATTCGGTATGGAGCATTATATGGGTGATGGGGGGGTGACATCCTGCATGGGGTATTATGAGTGATGAGGGGGAGACTATGTGGTGCCCATAATATTGTATGGAGGACTGTACTGTCCGGTCTGTACTGTGCGCTGTGAGGATTTGGCAGTTTTTGAGCTATTGTACAATTTCCAATTGATATCAGTCATGTAATGGAAGAAGTGAAGTGTTTGGCATTGTACTGTACCTATATTTCACTGCCGTATCTGTGCATCATGAATCGTGGTCTGTGTTAATGGGGCCCACTGAGGCTCTTTGCCCGGGGCCCATAAAGACCTGGAGTAGGCCCTGGCTGTTATGGCTGAAATAGATCACTTTGGTACATGGTCAAATTTTAAAATCAATGCAGCGAAGTCTGAGGCCCTCGATGTTTCTCTCCCCAAATCCATACATGATTCTATCCAGTCCAACTTTCCCTTTGCCTGGCCCTCACAGGGTATCAAATACTTAGGAATTCGTATTCATAGAGACCTCTCCCGTCTATTTTTTCTTAATTTTGGGCCCTTTATTGAACAACTCCATAGAGATCTTACTTCTTGGATGGTGAAGGATTTTTCCTGGTTCGGCAGAATAAATATACTAAAAATGAACGTCCTACCTAAACTCTTATACCTCTTCCAAACCATTCCCGTGGTAATTCCCTCAAATTTTTGGAAAAGACTATGTAGTAGCTTTTGCAGATTTATCTGGGCAAGTGGGCGTCCACACATTCGGGGGGACGTTCTGATCAGACACAAACAAAAGGGGGGCCTTAGCCTTCCGGATTGTAGAAAGTATTACATGGCAGCAGTACACGCTAGAATCCTCGACTTCTTCCATCATTCGGAGGGGAAATTGTGGGTCAAAATAGCTCAATCCATTTGTCCTAAAGCTCTTAGCACTCTCCCATGGTGCGCCCATTTAATTGTCCCCTCTCTTGGCCTCATGTCATATAGTACTTATGCCAGTGCTTTGGCTTTGAGATCCCCAAAAAAAAAGCTTATCCTCAATCGACCCCCAGGGCCCCTTGCTCCCGATTTCAGATAATCCAGATTTCCCACCAGGACTATCTGCAAATAGATTTCTCGGTTCAAATAAATCCCACCCGATATTATTTTCTCATGTCATCTCCAATACTTTGCTGCTCCCCCTCAATGACTTGTTACAGGGAAGAGCCACTTCCCCGAAGGCAAATTTTGAATATAGCCAGTTACAACACTTCTATTCAACTGTGAAGAAGCGCACACATCTTCATAGAGATCTCACAAACTTTGAAAAATTGAGCCTATCATTGTCACCCCCTACACACTCCATCTCCCTACTGTATAATCTCCCCATTGCCCAGGTTACTGACAATAGGCCAGGATTCTACGGTGCATGGGAAAGGGAACTGGGGAAGTCCTTCTGTGACTCACAATGGGATAAATGTTTCTTCCTAACACATAAAACCTCAATAGGGTCCAAAGCTCAGGAAACCTCCTTCAAAATTATCTCTAGATGGTACCGGGTACCAGCAGTCCTTCATAGATGGTGTCCAGTGGTCTCAGATAGATGTTGGAGATCTGGGGAGGGGGAAGGGACAATGTCACACATATGGTGGGCATGCCCTATAATAAATGCATTTTGGGCAAAGGTGGTTCCCATGATTTAGAAAATAACTGGTTTGACTATCTCTAATACTCCAGAAGCCCTCCTTTTATCAATGTTACCAATAAGTAAACGTAGTTAATAAAAAGTCATGAATAGGCTACCTAATAGAGGCGGCTAAGAATGTCATTCCACGACACTGGAAAAGCAGAAACCCACCCACTGTGGAGGAATGGTTTGCGCAGATCTCCCTCCTTAATAGGATGGAGCATCTGATTGCCATCTCACCGGCTGATGTTGATAGATACTGTGTGATTTGGAGGAATTGGATTGATTTGCAAAACTCTGACGCCTACCATCTAGCCCCAACAAAAGTTATCCGTGATGTTGGCACAACAATGATCATAATCGCACTCTATTGATTGGTGGTATGCCGTGGTCCGCTCCCTCTCTCTCTATCTTTCATATGGAAAAATACATGCTTGATCTGGATATTGATGGAAAACCCTCCCTGTACCCCCCAATGTACTGTCGTTATGCATAGATTTATAGTTATTCTACCCCTTTTACTATGTATATTGTATTTTCTTGTACTTTTTCACCACAAAAATTAAAAAAAATTGAATTTGAAAAAAAGAAAATTGTAATTAGATCTACAGCCGGTGGCTACTCCGCTGACTAGCAGACACTGAAGCTTTGGAGCAGACCTCTGATTCCCAGGCTATAGTATGAGTAAACAGCTCTTCAGAGTCAACCATCTGTGTTACCCCAAGCCATAGTGTATGTAGTTTCTTACGGTTTAATGGGGGGGGGGAGACCCAACCCACCTTTAATTGATGATAAAACAGAGCAAGGGGACTCCAAAAAGAGTCTCCATTTTTCCCAAAAATTTGGGGCACAGACACCACTTAAGTGGCATCAATTGCCCCAGAGTTGCTTAAAACGATTGGTGAGGTCATTTTAACAAATCCTCAAGCTTTTACTCTCCCCAGGATGACACAGGGGTTAAAAAGTCCTTGAGGATCCATGATTTGTTCATCTTTATGAACGTGAGTCTGTCTACATTGTCAGTGGACAGCCGCGTGCGCTTATCTGTAAGCACACCACCAGCAGTGCTGAATGTGTTCAGAGAGAACGCTGGCTGCGGGGCATGACAAGATCTCCAAGGCATAAGTGGCGAGCTCCGGCCATTTATCCGGATTGGAAGCCCAAAAAGAGCAAGAGTCCAGTGACACAGTCATGGCTTCGATGTTACTCCTGTACCATCGTCTCTAGGCGTTGACTATGTGTCTGACTTCTTGTCTCCTGTGGCCTTGCAAAGGATGGGCTAAAAAAGTGGTGAAAGGATTCTGCAAAATTGCTGTTAACACCAGCAGATACTGTGTTTCTGTTACGGTTTGAGTGCTGAAGACTCGACAGTCCCACGGTTGGCAAGTTACAACTGTGAGATTCACTACGTGCACCACTGGTGTTTTGTGGAAAAGCACATGTAAGATTCTGCAACAGTCTCTGCTGATACTCCTGCATGCATGAATCCCTTTCTATGGCAGGAATTATTTTGGCAAATTTACTTTTGTACCGGGGATCTAAGAGTGTGGCTACCCAGTAGTCAGGATTATTTCGAATTCTGACAATTCGAGGGTCATGTTGCAGGTAGTGCAGCAAGAAGGCACTCATGTGTCTTGCTCATCCAAGAGCACCAAGTCCCTGTTGTGTTGGTGGCGAGGTAAGAATCCTGCTTCCTTCCTCTGCCCTCTCCCCCCAACCTCGCACAACAGAAATGTGATCAAGGTCTCCCTCATCTGATGAGTCTTCCATGCCCATCGCCAGTTCGTCCTCCACTTCTTCTTGGGCTCCTGCACCTTTCTCACTAGTTTGGCTGCTACCATGCGCCCTGGTTAATCCCTCTCCCCCACCCTCCCATGCCTGCCGCCTTGGTGCTGCCGACCGTCTGGACCTTGCAGATGTTAGCCCTTCCGCATACAAATCCTCCTCCTCTACTTCCTCCACCTCCTCTTGTTCCACCACCTGACTCCGAATTCTGTTTAACATGTGCTCCAGCATGTAAATCACCGGAATAGTCATGCTGATAATGGCATCGTCAGCACTAAACATCTTCGTGGCCATTTCAAAACTGTGCAGAAGGGTGCATAGGTCCCTGATCTGAGACCACTCCTCCAGCATGATTTGTCCCACCTCTGGATCTCTTTGGCCCAGGCTATAAGTAAGAACGTATTGCACCAGGGCTTATCGGTGCTGCCACAGTCGCTGCAACATGTGCAGAGTTGAATTCCACCGTGTTGACACATCGCATTTTAGCCGGTGAAGTGGCAGGCCCAGCGACTTCTGTAGAGATGTAAGTCGCTGAGCTGCGGGATGCGAACGGCGGAAGTGAGCACACAGCGACCGTGCCCTCTGCGGAAGTCCAGGATAGTCCAGGATAGTTGTTGTGAATGTGCTAGAAATGAGTTCTGAGTGGAAGCTCCCTCTGGTGGTTACAAACAGTACTGAACTATTCAATGAAGATTGTGAAGATTGGCGATCAGGTGTTACTGACTGGTCTTATATAAGGGAGGTTCCCTCCCATCAGGGTTGCTGGTGATCAATTGTTCTGGTCTCTACTTTTGTTCCTGGTTCACTTTGAAGCTTGCTGTTTCGTGCCTGCATCTTCTGCTATCAGATAAGACATTTTCTTCTTTTGTTTTTTGTGCTTGCTTTTTGTCCTGCACTTCTGTGGAGGTCTGCCAGGTCCCCTCCGGGGGCTTGTGCTCCTCTCAGTTTAGTTCAGCCAGTTGTTTGTTCATTTGCCTTTTCCAGTTTTTTCAGTGGTTGCTGTTTAGTTTTGTTACACCAGAGAACTAATTTAGGTGGTAGAGGTCGTGTGATCTCAGGTGTTTTTGCAATTAGTGTGTTGGTATTTTTTAGGGTTTTTTTGGATTGCAGTAAGTGACCTTCCTATCCTTTTCTTTCTAGGAAGATTGGGCCCCAATGTTTGCTCAAACTGTTTTCTATCTGTGTCTGTGCTTCCTCTTGTCTAACCGCCATTACATGTTTGGGGGCTTCCTATGTTCTTTGGGGATCTGCTCCGGGGCAGATAGCTTTCCTCTTTCTATCTTTAGGTGTAGTTAGCTTCTCAGGTTGTGACGAGGCGTCTAGGACCAACGTAGGTACGCTCCACGGCTGCCTTTAGTTGTGGTGGTTAGTCAGGGTACTGCAATCCAGTAGATTCCAACCTCTCTGGTGTATTGCCTTTTTTGCCTGCTCTCCTCAGCTACCAAATCATAACAGTATCACTGGCCTAAAACTGATAATTATATGGTACTCACAGAAGGGAAAAATAGTATGAAAGAAAGAAGATTGTCAGAGTTGTCAGAGATTTTATTTTTTTTTCCCTCTGTATCTCTGAGTGCTGAGGAGGATTTTTTTTTCTCTCAATAGAGTTTGCACAGTTGTCTGGCCGTGTGGATCAGCTTGCCACTGAAGTTCGGAGTATTGCTACCTATCTTGCAGGGTTGCCTGTTGTGGAACCTAGGATTCCCATGCCAGATTTGTTTTTAGGGGATCGAGCTAAATTTCTGAATTTCAAAAATAACTAAGTTGTTTTTTGCCTTAAAATCTAAGTCCTCAGGGAACGCAGCACAGCAGGTTCAAATTGTCATCTCTCATCTGCGCGGCGATCCTCATGATTGGGCTTTTTCCCTGACACCTGGGGATCCTGTTTTGAGTAATGTTGATGCATTTTTTCAGGCTCGGGGGTTATTGTACGATGAGCCTAATGTCACTGATCAAGCTGAAAAAGCCTTGTTGGCATTAAATCAGGGGCTTGAGGAAGCTGAGTTATACTGTCAGAGATTCCGAAGGTTGGCAGTCCTGACCAAATGGAATGACGATGCTTTGGCAGCCCTTTTTCGGAAGGGTCTGTCAGAGAATGTAAAGGATGTTATGGTGGGATTCCCTGTCCCCTCTGGTCTCAGTGATTCTATGTCATTGGCGATTCAAGTTTACAGACGTTTGCGTGAGCGTAGAGGTGTGCGTGGAATAGTGTTGCCTTGTGAACCAGCTTCTGAACCCATGCAGTGTGATAGAGTGGCTTCTGGGGCACAGCGTCATGAGTTTCGAAAACGCAATGGGTTATGTTTCTACTGTGGTGATGCCTCTTATGCTATTTCAGTCTGCCCTAAGCGGGGAAGACGTTTTGCACGTTCAGTTGTCTTGGGTAGTGTTCAGACTAAATTTCTGTTGACTGTTACCCTGATTTGCTCCCTGTCCACATTTTCTGCTCAGGCTTTTGTTGATTCGGGAGCAGCTATTAACCTGATGGATTTTGATTTTGCTAAACGTTGTGGGTTTCCCTTGATACCCCTACGGAAGTGTATTCCCTACTGGGGATCGATTCTACCCCTTTAGCTGAGAATAAACCCCAGTTCTCTACTCAGGTGATAATGAGGGTTGAACCTGATCATCAGGAGAGTTGCAAATTTTTGGTGCTGTATAATCTCCATGACATTTTTGTACTGGGTTTCCCTTGGTTACAGTCTCATAATCCTGTTTTGGATTGGAAATCTGTGTCTGTAACCAGTTGGGGCTGCCAATGAGTTAATGCCAACACTCCTGTTTTTTCTGCCTCCCCCCAGGCTCAGGATGTTCCTGACTTTTTGACTGATTTTTCTGATGTGTTTAGCGAAAGTAAATCTGCATCCTTGTCCCCCCCTTAGGAGCTATGACTGCGCTATTGAATTAGTGCCTGGTAGTAAATTCCCTAAAGTTCGCCTTTTTAACTTGTCTGTACCTGAACATGGCGCTATGCGGTCTCATATCAAGGAGTCATTGGAGAAGGGTCATATCAGACCATCCTCTTCACCCTTGGGTGCCGGTTTTTTCTTTGTGGCCAAAAAGGATGGTTCATTAACCCCTTCATGACCTTGCCATTTTTTGCAATTCTGACCAGTGTCCCTTTATGAGGTAATAACTCAGGAATGCTTCAATGGATCCTAGCGATTCTGAGATTGTTTTTTCGTGATATATTGGGCTTCATGTTAGTGGTGAATTTAGGTCGATAATTTTTGCGTTTATTTGTGAAAAAAATGGAAATTTGGCGAAAAATTTTGAAAATTTCACAATTTTTAAATTTTGAATTTTTATTCTGTTAAACCAGAGAGTTATGTGACTCAAAATAGTTAATAAATAACATTTCCCACATGTCTACTTTACATCAACACAATTTTGGAAACAACATTTTTTTTTGTTAGGAAGTTATAAGGGTTAAAAGTTGACCAGCGATTTCTCATTTTTACAGCTAAATTTACAAAACCATTTTTTTTAGGGACCACCTCACATTTGAAGTCACTTTGAGGGGTCTATATGGTAGAAAAAACCCAAAAGTGACACCATTATAAAAACTGCACCCCTCAAGCTACTCAAAACTACATTCAAGAAGATTATTAACCCTTCAGGTGCTTCACAGGAACTAAAGCAACGTTGAAGGAAAAAATGGACATTTTAATTTTCCAACAAAAATGTTATTTTAGCATCAATTTTTTCATTTTTGCATTGGCAACAGGATAAAATGGATCCTAAAATTTGTTGGGCAATTTCTACTGAGTACACAGATACCTCATATGTAGTCGTAAACCACTGTTTGGGCGCATGGCAGGGTTTAGAAGGGAAGGAGCGCCATTTGACTTTTTGAATGGAAAATATGCTGGATTATTTAGCGGTTGCATATGGAGAGTCTCTGTGTGCCTAAACATTGGAGCTCCCCCACAAGTGACCCCATTTTGGAAACTAGACCCCCCAAGGAACTTATCTAGATGCACAGTGAGCACTTTGAACCCCCAGGTGCTTCACAGAAGTTTATAAACGTAGAGCAGTGAAAATAAAAAAATAATTTTTGTTTCTCAAAAATCATTTTTTAGCCCGCTATTTTTTATTTTCCCAAGGGTATCAGGATAAATTGGATGCCAAAAGTTGCTGTCCAGTTTTTCCTGAGTACGCTGGTGCCCCATATGTGGGGGGAACCACTGTTTGGGCGCACGGCAGGGTTCAGAAGGGAAGGAGCGCCATTTGACTTTAATGGAAAATTAGCTCCAATCGTTAGCGGACACCATGTCGTGTTTGGAGAGCCCGTGTGCCTAAACTTTGGAGCTCCCCCACAAATGACCCCATTTTGGAAACAAGACCCCCTAAGGAACTTATCTAGATGTACACTGAGCACTTTGAACCCCCAGGTGCTATACAGAAGTTTATAACACAGAGCCCTGAAAATAAAAAATCTTTTTTTTTTCTCAAAAAATGAATTTTTTAGCCCCCTATTTTTTATTTTGACAATGGTTACAGGAGAAATTGGACCCCAAAAGTTGTTGCCATGTTTGTCCTGCGTATGCTGGTACCCCATATGTGGGGGGTAACCACTGTTTGGGCACACGTCAGTGCTCGGAAGGGATATAGTGACGCTTTGAAATGCCGACTTGATGGAATGGTCTGTGGGCATCTTGTTACGTTTGCAGAGCCCCTGATGTGCCTAAACAGTAGAAACCCCCCACAAGTGACCCCATTTTGTAAACTAGACCCCCAAGGAACTTATCCAGATGTGTGGTGAGCACCTTGAACCCCAACGTGCTTCACAGAAGTTTATAATGCAGAGCAGTAAAAATAAAAAATAATTTTTTTCCTCAAAAACTGATTTTTTTAACCCACAATTTTTTATTTTCACAATGGTTACAGGAGAAATTGGACCCCAAAAGTTGTTGTACAGTTTGTCCTGAGTACACTGGTATCCCATATGTGGGGGTAACCACTGTTCGGGCACACGTTGGGGCTCGGAAGCGAAGTAGTGACGTTTTGAAATGCTGACTTTGATGGAATGGTCTGCGGGCGTCATGTTACGTTTGCAGAGCCTCTTATGTGCCTAAACAATAGAAACCCCCCCAAGTGACCCCATTTTGGAAACTAGATCCACCAAGGAACTCCTCTAGATGTGTGGTGAGCACTTTGAATCTCCAAGTTCTTCACATAAGTTTATAACGCAGAGCTGTGCAAATAAAAAATCATTTTATTTCCACAAAAATATTTTTTTTAGTCCCCAATTTTTTTTTCCCAAGGTTAACAGGAGAAATTAGACCCCCAAAGTTGTTGTGCAATTTTTCTTAAGAACGCCGATACCCCATATGTGGGGGTAAACCACTGTTTGGGCACACGTCGGGACTCGGAATAAAGGGAGCACTGTCTCACTTTTAACAGCCAATCAGAGCGATCCTAGCCACGTGGGGGTTAAGCCAACCCCCCTGTGGTGAAGCACAAAGGGTCTTGTGCCTGCGGGTCGGGTGACCTTTCATTGACCCCGGTCACCCGACCCGCAGGAACGCGATCCTTTCATGACACATACGCTGTGTCACAGGTCAGGAAGGGGCCGTGTATTGATTATCGTCTCTTGAACAATATCACTGTGAAATATCAATATCCGTTACCCTTGATTTCTGACCTGTTTTCCAGGGTGAAAAGTGCTACTTGGTTTACCAAGCTTGACCTCAGGGGGGCATATAACCTTATTCGCATTAAGCACGGGGATGAATGGAAGACGGCATTTAATACCCCAGAGGGGCATTTTGAGTACCTAGTGATGCCCTTTGGGCTCACTAATGCGCCTTCCGTCTTCCAGTCCTTCATGAATGACATTTTCAGGGATTTTGTGGATAAATTTCTGATTGTTTATTTGGATGATATCTTGATTTTTTCCAATGATTGGGACTCTCATGTGAAACATGTTCGGACTGTGTTCCAGATTTTGAGAGAGAATGCTCTGTATGTGAAGGGATCAAAGTGTCTTTTTGGCGTACAGAGGATCTCATTTCTGGGATTCATTTTGTCCCCATCTGTTATTGAAATGGACCCGGTCAAGGTTCAGGCCATCTGTGATTGGGTCCAACCTACTTCATTAAAGGCTCTTCAGAGATTCTTGGGTTTTGCCAATTTTTATTGTAAATTTATTGGTAATTTCTCTGTTATTGTTAAACCATTGACTGATTTGACCAAGAAGGGTTCTGATGTGGTGAATTGGCCTCCTGAGGCAGTTTCTGCGTTTCAGGAACTTAAGCAGAGATTCACTTCTGCTCCTGTTCTACGGCAGCCTGATGTTTCTCTGCCATTTCAGGTGGAGGTTGATGCCTCTGAAATTGGGGCAGGTGCCGTTTTGTCCCAAAGAGATCCAGAGACCTCTAAAAGTAACCCTTGTGCCTTTTTCTCTTGAAAATGTTCTCCAACTGAACGTAATTATGACGTGGGTAATCGGGAGTTATTGGCCATGAAATGGGCTTTTGAAGAGTGGAGACATTGGCTGGAGGGAGCCAAACATCAGGTGGTGGTCCTCACGGACCATAAGAATCTGGTTTATCTGGAATCAGCCAAGCGACTTAATCCTAGACAGGCCAGGTGGGCCTTGTTTTTCACACGTTTTAATTTTGTGGTTTCCTTTCTTCCTGGCACTAAGAATGTTAAAGCGGATGCCCTCTCGAAGAGTTTCCTTGCTGACTCTCCTGAGTTATCTGATCCTACTGTTATTTTGAAAGAGGGTGTAGTTCTTTCCGCCATCTCGCCCAATTTGAGACTGGCTCTGGAAGGGTGTCAGGAGGATAAACCCGAACTCTGCCCTATTGGGAAATTGTCCCAGACCGGTGGAAAAAGAGTGAGATGTCTGAGATTCATTGTTCCGCATTGGCCGGTCATCCCGGAGTTTTTGGTACCAGAGACTTGGTTAGTCGGTCCTTTTGGTGGCCTACTTTGTCTCGTGACGTCAGGGAATTTGTGCAGTCCTGCGGGACTTGCTCTCGCTCCAAGCCTTGCTCTCGCCCTAGTGGTTTGTTGATGCCATTGCCTGTGTCCAAGAGACCATGGACCCATATCTCTATGGATTTCATTTCCGACCTCCCTGTTTCTCAGAGAATGACCGTTATCTGGGTGATTTGTGATAGGTAATGGCACAAGATGTATCATTTTGGAAAACCTAAGTTGCCTTCCTCCTCCGAATTGGTGCCTTTGTTCCTTCAGCATGTGGTTCGGTTACACGGTATTCCTGAGAACATTGTGTCTGACAGAGGAGTCCAGTTTGTTTCCAGATTTTGGAGGACTTTTTGTTCTAAACTTGGTGTTCAATTGTCTTTCTCCTCAGCTTTTCATCCTCAGACCAATGGACAAACTGAGAGAACTAACCAGACCCTTGGAGACTTATTTGAGATGTTTTGTGTCTGCTGATCAAGATGACTAGGTTTTTTTTTTTTTGCCTTTGGCTGAGTTTGCCCTTAATAATAGGGCTAGCTCTGCCACCTTGATGTCTCCATTTTTCTGCAATTTTGGGTTTCACCCTCGATTTTCTTCGGGACGGGCGGAGGCTTCTGTCTGTCCAGGTGTTGACTCTGTTGTGGAGTGAATGCAGAAGATTTGGGACCAGGTAGTGGAGAGGTTGTCTCTCTCTCAGGAGAAGGCCCAACGGTTTGCCAACCGGCATAGGACTGGTGGTCCTCGGTTTAAAGTGGGGGACTTGGTTTGGTTGTCCTCAAGAAATATCCCTATGAGGGTTGCATCTCCTAAGTTTAAGCCTAGGTTCATTGGACCTTATGAGATCATGGAGATTCTTAATCCTGTTTCCTTCCGTTTGCTTCTTCCAGGGACATTTAAGATCCATAACGTGTTCCACAAGTCCTTATTGAAGAGGTTTGTCGAGCCAGTGGTTCCTATGGCTGCGCCTCCTGACCCTGTCTTGGTTGAGGGCAATCTGGAGTATGTGGTTGAGAAAATATTGGATTCTCATTTTTCTAGATGGAAACTCCAGTATTTGGTTAAATGGAGAGGTTATGGTCAGGAGGACAATTCTTGGGTGTTTGCTTCGGACATCCATGCTAGGAGACTGATCCGTGCCTATCACCGAGCTCATCCTGATCGGCCTGGTTGCACAAGTGAGGGTTCGGTGACCCTTCCTCAAGGGGGGGGGTACTGTTATGAATGTGCTAGAGATGGTTTCTGAGCAGAGGCTCCCTCTGGTGGTTACAGACAGTACTGAACCTTTCAGCGAAGAATGGCAATCTGGTTCACTGACTGGTCTGATATAAGGGATGTTCCCTCCCATGATGGTTGCCGGTGATCAATTGTTCTTGTCTCAGTTGTGGTTCCTGGTTCATTTGGAAGTTTGCTGAGTCTTGCCTGCATCTTCTGCTATCAGATAAGATATTTTCTGCTTTTGTTTTTGTGCTTGCTTTTTGCATTGCTCCCTGCACTTCTGTGGAGGTCAGCCAGGTCCCCTCCGGGGGGCTTGCGCTCCTCTCAGTTTATCTGAAGCCACTGTTATTTGTTCATTCTCTTTTTCCTGTTTTTTCAGTGGCTGCGGCTTGGTTTTGTTTACACTGAGAACTGATTTAGTGGGTGGCGAGATCGTGTGATCTGAGTTTTTTTTTAATCAGAATTGTTGGATTTTTGTAGGGTTTTCTGGGTTGCAGAAAGTAATCTCTCCTGTCCTATCCTATTTAGTCAGCTTGTGGCCCCAGCGTTTGCTCATTCTATTTTCTGTCTGTGTTCATGCTTTCTTCTTGTCTAACCGCCATTACATGTTTGGGGGCTTCCTATTTTCTTTGGGGATCTGCTCCGGGGCAGATAGCTTTCATCTTTCTGCCTTTAGGTGTAGTTATCTCTCAGGCTGTGACGAGGCGTCTAGGATCAACGTAGGAACGCTCCACGGCTACCTCTAGTTGTGTGGTTAGTTTAGGAATGTACAACCCATTAGTTACCAACATCTCAGGTGTTCGGCTGCCCGGCTGTTGTTCCTGTCCTCCTCAGCTACCTAACATAACAGGTGATGTTGTGTGTGACATGCTGGTGGAGCACAGGCACACCTTTCTTTGAGAAGTAGTGCCGACTGGGCATCTGGTACTGGGGCACTGAGACAAACATAAGGTCCCGAAAATCCTCTGTGTCCACCAGGCGTAAAGGCAGCATTTCTGTAGCCAAGAGCTTGCAGATGGTGAAATTCAACCTCTTAGCTTTCTCATGGCTAGTAGGAAATGATCTTTTACTTGTCCACATCTGAGGGACCGAGGGCTGGCTGTTGTGCTTAGACGGGGTTGAGTAGGGTGTCCCCGGACAACTGATGGTCTGTGAGGAAGATTGCAGGCGCAAAAGTTAGGTTGCCTTGATCCAAAGGTGGTGCTCTCGATGTCGGAGAGCGCTCAACACCAGCTAGTGTTTCCACTTCCAAATGAAATGATGACCTGCCAATCAGACTGGCTGTTGCGGGTAAAGAGGTGCCAGGTCTGAGTTTCAAAACAGGTCTGACTGCTGTCCCCCAGTCAAAGAGGAAGAAGAGGCCGCGGTCGCGGATGCACAAGATGGGGCAGATGGTGGTTGGCCCGGCCCGCTAGGCTGCATTGTAGCACAGTGAGCTTGCCACTGCAACTTATGCTTCATATCCATGTGACGGTTCATGCATGAAGTACTCAAACTATAGATTTTTTGGCCTCTACTTAGCTTTTGGTCACAAATGTTACATATAACACGAGTTGGGTCATCCTTATCGATCTAAAAAAAATGCCCAGGCTATGCAAGGCTTAGAACCCATGCGACCTGAAGAGCCACCACGACTAGTTGTCATAGGCAGAGTTGTGTTTGAGGATGCAGTTGGTGACGTGTTTCCACTACTAAGTCTCTGTCCAGAAAGGCGCAACCTGACCTCGTCGTCACTAGAATCTCCTCCACCTCCTCTGCTGACCTCATCGACTGCCTGACTGTGGGTTGACAGTAAGTGGGATCTGCAACCTCGTCATCATCACCCTGTGTGTTCTCACACCCGTCGTCCTCAGAGCCAACCTCTTCCTGCCGACAAAAAACTCAAGTTGTCGCTCAAATCAGGTATTTGAGTCTCATCATCGTCTTCATCATTGTCTCCACCAACAGGAGTTACAGTTTGGGAACGAGGGTCTACATTATGCTCAGAAACTTCTTCATCTGGTCCTGGATCCGACTCATAAACATTCTGGGCATCACTGCAGATCATTTCCTTATCTGGATTCACAGAAGCTCTGGAGACGACCTCTGATTCCCAGGCTATAGTATGATTAAACTGCTCTGCAGACTCAACCATCTGTTCTACACCATACTCAGACGGGCAGCTGGAGACTTGGGAGCTGTGAGGAAGCAAGTGCGATTGGGGTGACACCTCTGAGGACTGGAGTATTTGTGATGTTGAATTTGAGGTGGAGGAGAGCCAACTTAAAGGAGCACTTGATATCTGTTGAAGCACCTGCTGTTTTTGTGCCTCATCTGGAATTTGTAGCGATGCGCATGGCCGTAAGAAAGGGATCGTATCACATTGTCCACTAAAAGAAGTAGACATCTTAGTTTGGCTGGAAGATGATCTTTCTTCTGCAGATGTTACTGTTGCTTTAACACCTACCCATGGACACAACCTTTTTTTCCCTTCCCAACACGCCTATTCCCCTTTCCACCAGCAGCAGGCCTTTTGCCACTCATTTTGGTGGTTAACTAATTGACAACTCTGGAGTTGTTTGCACAAAAAAACGATGGATGGAAACCGAGCAGAGCTGAGTGGCCAATTTGTGCTACTAGCCCAAAAGGATTGGCTGGGTTAGAAGCAGTAAAAAATTTTATTAGATACACAGGTGGTGGAGCTTAGTATAGATGGCCTAATAGAATGAGTACCACACACTGCTACTATGCCCAAAATTATTGTCCAGGCAAGATGCAGATAAAAATGTTTTAGTTATTTGAACGCTGGTGGAGCTTAGTATAGATGGCCTAATAGAATGAGTACCACACACTGTACTATGCCCAAAATTATTGTCCAGGCAGATGCAGCTAAAACATTTTTTAGTTATTTGAATGCTGGTGGAGCTTAGTATAGATGGCCTAATAGAATGAGTACCACATCTGTACTGTGCCCAAAATTATTGTCCAGGCAAGATGCAGTAAAAATTATTAGTAATTTCAACCTGGTGGGTGGAGCTTAGTATAGATGGCCTAATAGAATGAGTACCACACACTGCTACTGTGCCCAAAATTATTGTCCAGGCAAGATGCAGCTAAAAATTCTTAGTTATTTGAACGCTGGTGGAGCTTAGTATAGATGGCCTAATAGAATGAGTACCACACACTGCTACTTTGCCCAAAATTATTGTCCAGGCAAGATGCAGCTAAAAATTTGTAGTTATTTGAACCTGGTGGAGCTTAGTATAGATGGCCTAATAGAATGAGTACCACACACTGCTACTATGCCCAAAATTATTGTCCAGGCAAGATGCAGCTAAAAATTCATAGTTATTTGAACGCTGGTGGAGCTTAGTATAGATGGCCTAATAAATGAGTACCACACACTGCTACTGTGCCCAAAATTATTGTCCAGGCAAGATGCAGATAAAAATTAGTAATTTCAACGCTGGTGGAGCTTAGTATAGATGGCCTAATAGAATGAGTACCACACACTGCTACTATGCCCAAAATTATTGTCCAGGCAAGATGCAGCTAAAAATTCGTACTATTGCTGTCTCAGGATGCACTGCTAACCTTCTGGATCTCCAGCTCAGTACCATAGGAGATGCTCCTTCCTTACCAGATGTCTGAATTGGCCAAAGGCCAGAGGAGATCTACCATGCTAATAGATGGATGTCTCTAATAATGTAGCAAATCAGTGCATGTTTTATACTTGGTGGAAATGACAAGATAAAGATGCTCATAGACACTAGATGTTGTCTGGATCTTCTCACAATTATCTGGTTATGAGACTGCTGGTTAGAGTTAGGAGCCGACAGGATGAATTTACAGTATACAGGAGACCTGCAGCTATGTGATAACTACTGCTGTCATATTTGATTGTCATGATAACTTAGGAAATCCTTTTCTGTTCTTCTGAATCATTTCACATGACTTCTCCATCTGTCTGTGACTTTTATAATCTTTGTTTCAGGGTAAAGATCTGCCCCATATTAATATTAAGAGACATATGTGAGGGGCGATGAACGTGTAAAGAGGAGATTCCAACAGAAAACCGCACAGGTGAGTAATAATCACTAAATGCTGAGAAGTCACAGGTTCTACTTAGTCACTGGCTTCTATAATTAACTTTATGTTGATTTTTCTTAAGGTTTGTTTATACAGAGCTTTATACATGTGGATTTTACACTATTAAGAATTTCAGTGTTTTTTAAAAATAAAAAACTTACTCTTTTGAGACTATTTTGCCGTAATGCTTCTGAGCTGCTGTAGAGGAGATCCTTCTGTATTCACAGTTCTGTCATCACAGAACCCTGCTCTCAGTGGATGACTCCAAATATACTTTTGAAGATTGTTAGTGTTGGGAACTTCTGAAACAGAACAATATAGAAGAAAAAATAGAAATGTTGTGGACGGACCTAAAAAGAGCAGTTTGTGGAAGAAAACCCACCAACTCATCTAACCCAACATGCAGGACTAATTGACAGCTGCCAGAACTATTAGATGCAGTTGTTGCTGCACAAGTGATCACACCAGATATGGAAAGTAGAGTTTCACATACTTTTGCCACTCACAGACATATGATATTGAATAATTTTCCTCATTGAAAAAATGACAACAGTCTAATCATTTTAACTTATGTATTTGATTTGGTTCTCTTTATCTAAAATCTGATATACGGCAGCTATATTTTAAATTATGCAGAAATATGGACAATTTTGAAAATTATGAAGGATTTACAAATTTTCAAGCACCAGTGTAAGGCAAGGAGACCTACGAAAAAAACAGGAAATGACAACAATGGCATTCAGAGAACACTGCTGCAAATACTTTTTCAGATACCCCTTTGCTACCTTATTCGTATTTTTGGCTAGTTTCTATTGGCTTGCATGACATACAAAAAATATGAAAACCTTGTGCTATTTCTTGCTTGTTACATTAAAAAAGAAATACAAAACCTTACACTTTCTCCAAATCCTATGGCATCTGTGTGTGAGATCTGCATTAGTGCCTGCCCTTCCTGTCGCTCTCTCGTTGCCTAGCAAAGCGGGGTGACAGTTCTTGTTTTATGTCCCCTGGCACTTGAAGTTGTCCAGACTGGGCAATACAGTGTTAAATCAGTGTTTGCTCTCTGCTGGGTGGTGCTACAAGCTATTTAAGCTCCTGAAATCCTGCTGTCCACTGCCAGTTATAATTAGGCTTCCTTCTGTGTACTTGTTCCTTGCTATTCACCCAGTGGAAATTCCTGATTTTCAACCTGATCTCGCTTTTTAACTATTCTCCTTTACAGTATTGTCCGTACACTGACCTACTGGTCGTGACCTGACTACTCGAACATTCTCTTGCCTCTGGTTCTCTCCTTTGGATAGCAGCTCTTCCATGGAAGTAATCAGTGAATAATGTTTAAGACCAGATTCCTGTACAGGGGTTAAAAGTTGAATGCTAGGGTTTCCCTGTAATCTGCCAGAAAGACAGACTTGTGCTAACTTTGTCCAAGGTAGCCTTTTTCTTTACCTGCGGTCTCATGACAATGTGTATATGACCAGTTTATGCTCCTCCAATGTGCTTTCCTCCATGCTACAGTGCTTGTCTCTGTCAGAGAGTGCATGAGATGGAATCGCCTAATAAACCTGAATACAGGCCTCTTATAGAGTCTCTTTAGAAAATTTAACTGGAAATGATTGGTGACAAACACAATCAAACATGAACCTACAGAGAAGATGGCTACAAAAGAGAAGTGAAAATTTGAAAGAGCACAACCTGGTGGACTTTCACCATAAACTATCAGCTTCTCTTTTGTGGTTTACTGTCGATAATAGAATTCTATTACAGTTTGCATGAAAATGTTATAAAGTATGTAATAATATAACTATGAATATAATTCCAATGCACTGATATTTAATAATAAAATAAGAATTATTCTTGGCAGGTGACAGCACCAGGAGCGCCGAGGGACAAGTGCAATTCTCAGATTTTGCAGCTGCTAATTGTAGTAGCACATCTCATTCATGTGAAGAACCTCTGATTCTCGCAGATACACTTAAAGGTCATCTCAGAAAAAATCTGACCCCTGATCCTGTCAACAGGTCATCTCTTCTGCTTCATCAAAGACAAATATGCAAAATGAAAGTCAGAGAAGTGCTGTTGAAGATGGAATAGCTTACTTACGGGATAAAGCTATTTCGTGTTCAGAGTGTGGAAAATATTACAGTAGTTAACAAGCCTTGTTACGCATCAGAGACTACACACAGGGGAGAAGCTGTACTCATGTTCAGAATGTGGGAAATGCTTTACAGACAAATCATATCTTGCTATACATCAGAGAATTCACACAGGAGAGAAGCCATTTTCATGCTCAGAATGTGGGAAATGTTTTAACCGGATAGCAAATCTTGATACACATCTGAGAATTCACACAGGAGAGAAGCCATTTTCATGTTCAAATGTGGGAAACGTTATAGTGAGAAGGCCAAACTTGAAATACATCAGAGAATTCACACAGGGGAAAAGCCATTTTCATGTTCAGAATGTGGGAAATGTTTTAACCGGAAAGCAAATCTTGATACTCATCTGAGAATTCACACAGGAGAGAAGCCATTTTCATGTTCAGAATGTGGGAAACGTTATAGTCAGAAGGCCAAACTTGAAATACATCAGAGAATTCACACAGGGGAAAAGCCATTTTCATGTTCAGAATGTGGGAAATGTTTTACAGTGAAACCACATCTTGTTAGACATCAGTTAAATCACACAGGGGAGAAGCCATTTTCATGTTTAGAATGTAGGAAATCTTACACTACTAAATCAAGACTTGTTATACATCAGAGAAGTCACACAGGGGAGAAGCCATATTTATGTTCAGAATGTGGGAAATATTTTACTGAAAAATCAAGACTTGTTGTACATCAGAGATGTCACACAGGGGAGAAACGATTTTCATGTTCAGAATGTGAAAAATGTTTCAAGGAGAAATCAACTCTTGCTAGACATCAGAGAACTCACACAGGGGAGAAGCCATTTTCATGTTCAATATGTGGGAAATATTTTAATCAGAAAACAAATCTTGTCACACATCAGAAAATTCACACGAGGATGTATAAGTTATAGTAACGTAATACGTACAAAACAGCAAAAACAAATTAGTGCACTAAATGATTATTAGAAAATGTATACAATTAACAATGACAATTTGTAATTGAAAATGAATAAGCTTAGTATGTCTCTTTGACATTGACCATGGAGAGTTTATGCTATACATGATCAGAACAGATGCCAAGGTAACCATTCAATGCCCTACTTGTCTCATCCAATTAATAGGGTGATCTGCTAATAAGATGAGATCCGGTGCGTGAATAGAAATTATGTAGTATCAAAGGAATTTTTGAGCTGAAAACTTCTTCAAACCACTCACCGTAAACAATTATTTAGCGTGGTCATGAAGAGTATAATTCACAACTTTTAAACACAGGAAATAGTGAAATGTATTGTGGCATTCACACAAAAATTGTGATTCCCCTTCATGTCCCAACCAATATAATACATCTTCCATGGCACATAGTGTAATGTCACCACAATTCCGACTACACATTTTACTCCTACATGTACAGACACAATAAAAAAATCACCTTGCCTTGTTGCCATTACCGTGGGGAGAATAAGTATTTAATACACTGCCAATTTTACAAATCTTCCCACCTACAAAGAATGGAGAGGTCTGTAGTTTTTATCCTAGGTACACTTCAACTGTGAGAAACAGAATCTAAAAATAAAAACCAGAATATCACATTGTATGATTTTTTTTAAATAATTAAATTGCATTTTATTGCATGAAATAAGTGCTTGATCTAACCTCAGGTCATTAGCAGAACGGAGGGCACGGGTAGGATGGTAGGCTGAGACAAGGGAGATGTAGGGTGGTGCTGAGCCATGGAGTGCTTTGTGAGTGAGGGGTAATAAGTTTGTACTAGATTCTGTAGTGGATGGGTAACCAGTGTAATGACTGGCACAAGGTAGAGGCATCGGTATAACGATTGGTGAGGAATTTGAGATCACTTGCTGTGTCAAAACTTAGACACGACTAAATGATGAAGCAACAAGCTGATGGCTCCCTGTTCCACCATTGTATGCAACTGGATCTACCGTATGTCCTGAAGATGCAGATACCATTGGACTTGAGAATGTTGAGCACTGGATGAGAATAGTTGAAAATCAAGTAGTGGCCTTGGCGACTGTCCCAATCATGTACCGTAGAGTCTCACAACGCCTGTGGAACAGAGAGGTGTTGGATAAACCATTTTCAAATTACAGTAGTTTCCATTCATTACTAGACATGAGCTTTAAAACATATACCCTTGTGTTTTCAATGATATTTCTTTCTTATTTGTATAATAAAATCTTACCTATGATCCTATGGAATTGAGGGAGAGCTGGTATTTGTATATAAATATTAAATGAAGAATTACATAACATATAGTTTTGTGGAGAAATTTTCAGAATGTAAATTTAATTTCTCTAGTTCTGTTAGCAGCACAAAAAATGAAGAAATTCTTCACCCTGAGAGCTGATAGGACTGATGCAAAATTTGAATTGACACCTGAGCATTGTATAAGATGCACGAAAATTAATTCCTTTGTGCATTTAAAACTTTATTAGCAAGCTAAACATATTATAACGAGGGAGGCCTCTGACAAACTAAATCTTTTCTGCAGCTTTACAGTCTTACACCAAAAGAAATAAAAGCCGATAGTGTAAAGTAATACTTAGGAATAGGATGAGATTCTAGGTCCAGAAACAGCTATTGAATTGCTGAAATGTAACCCTCTAAATTGCTCTCTTTAGCTGTGGCAATAATATGTTTTAAAAAGTTTTTTTTCATTATTATTTATTTTTACAAAATTTAGTTTTTTTCCAAACTAGTGATTCTAGAAAGGTAAAAGTAGAGATATTGCACCACATCACAAGAACTCCACTGAGAATTAACTTCAGAGAGATGATTTGCCTGAAGAACTTGAAAGGAGATAAAAATTGACTAAAACTGCAGATATTTAGTTGCAGTGATTTCCTCTAAGGACTTGACAAGAGAAGCACAATTTCTTCTCAATTCTGTGTTTATTAGAAAATTTTACATTTACATAAAATATTTCAAGCTCTGAAAGCAATAAGTTTTTAGTATAATCACACAAAGTACAATTAGAAAATAACAAAAATATAAGCAACAAGAAACGTAGCCAGGGTCCGGATTGTCCGTTCCTTTCTCTACGATTGGGTTGAGAGAGAGATAAAGTAGAACATATTCTGGTATTTTAATTTCAAACTGTTATATTTGATACAGAGCAATAATTTGTAATCCGTGTCCTCCAGAACATATTCCTAAACCACATCATTCCTATCAGAGTGGTGTGAGCCTGAGAATGCCGGGTGGGAAGGATATTCGCAGGACTCCGATACAGCGGTCACAGATTACTGACCTGGTCGAGTGACCACAGTCTTGCACATCAATTCTCCCATCTCCATTTAGTACTTTGTTGTTCCTCTGCTCCTCTGCTCTGGAATTCAGCTTTTTAATCATGTTTATGTATGTGGTTTTAATATCGTTATAATCAATTATTATCCAACACTGAATAAAGATTTATATTTGTGCTTTTCGTTTGCTTTAATATTTCGTGGACATCCAATATTTGATATTTCTAGAGCATACATGGTGCCTGTAAAGTTTCATGTATTAGGCAGACATCTTCTTTAAAAGAGTTTACCAGTATTTAGACATTGATGACCTATCCTTAGTGGGGGTGTAAAGGGTTTCAAAGTATAGCATCTCCCTCTAACCCCTTTAAGTGACGTCCCGGTTTGATATAATTGTGTTTTATTAATATTGTATATTACTGTGTATTTATGTATAGTATTTCAGCTTCTCGCTTCCAATGTACAATGTCTTGTTATAGGGAAAGCGCAGTTCTAAGTTTAGTCACAAGATGAGGGAATAGAGATCATTGAACTGTATAGTATAGTGGAATAAGGGAACCAGGATGTAGATCATTAAGCATAGGAGGGATTACGGTGGTTAAGACAGGAAAGACTTCCTGATAGAGTCAGTTGGGGCCTGGGTGCCCATTGAGCTAAGGTGGGCTAATCAGCCCCAAACCACACCATGTCATGCAACGTTTTGCAAGTGCAGAGCCCAGCTATCCAGTATCTGGGCCAGAACATCAGCAGTGGAAGCAATGACAACAGTGCTAGTGGTGCAGTATTAGTGGGACTGCAGTTACTAGTGAAGACTAAGCAGTACGGGCAGGTCGCTCACCATGTGGCAGCTTATTGCGTGGGCTGATGAAACTCCCAAACGAAGTAAGTCGAGACAGGGAGGACGCTGGGGAACTGAAAGATACGGTTCGTTCTGGAAGCGAGCTTAGTGACAGAAAGATGAGAACAGGGAAAGAGGAAGAATTAAAATTGTGCATTGTGGAACCTGATGTTAATGCTGTGAAGAATATACAGTACAGACCAAAAGTTTGGACACACCTTCTCATTCAACGATTTTTCTGCATTTTCATGACTATGAAAATTGTAGAATCACACTGAAGGCATCAAAACTATGAATTAACACATGGAATTATACATTACACTTAACAAAAAAGTGTGAAACAATTGAAAATATGTCTTATATTCTAGGTTCTTCAAAGTAGCCACCTTTTGCTTTGATTACTGCTTTGCACGTAGAAAAGGTGAACGGATGGACTCTACATGCCTGGTTCCCACCGTGAAGCATGGAGGAGGTGGTGTGATGGTGTGGGGGTGCTTTGCTGGTGACACTGTTGGGGATTTATTCAAAATTGAAGGCATACTGAACCAGCATGGCTACCACAGCATCTTGCAGCAGCATGCTATTCCATCCGGTTTGCGTTTAGTTGGACCATCATTTATTTTTCAACAGGAGAATGACCCCAAACACACCTCCAGGCTGCGTAAGGGCTATTTCACCAAGAAGGAGAGTTGGGGTGCTACGCCAGATGACCTGGCCTCCAGTTACCAGACCTGAACCCAATCGAGATGGTTTGGGGTGAGCTGGACCGCTCACTGCTTCAATTTTAAATAATCCCCAACAGTGTCACCAGCAAAGCACCCCCACATCATCACACCACCTCCTCCATGCTTCACGGTGGGAACCAGGCATGTAGAGTCCATCCGTTCACCTTTTCTGCGTGCAATGTAGTAATCAAAGCAAAAGGTGGCTGCTTCAATGCGGCGTGGCATGGAGGCAATCAGCCTGTGACACTGCTGAGGTGTTATGGAGGCCCAGGATGCTTCGATAGCGGCCTTAAGCTCATCCAGAGTGTTGGGTCTTGCGTCTCTCAACTTTCTCTTCACAATATCCCACAGATTCTCTATGGGGTTCAGGTCAGGAGAGTTGGCAGGCCAATTGAGCACAGTAATACCATGGTCAGTAAACCATTTACCAGTGGTTTTGGCACTGTGAGCAGGTGCCAGGTCGTGCTGAAAAATGAAATCTTCATCTCCATAAAGCATTTCAGCCGATGGAAGCATGAAGTGCTCCAAAATCTCCTGATAGCTAGCTGCATTGACCCTGCCCTTGATGAAACACAGTGGACCAACACCAGCAGCTGACATGGCATCCCACACCATCACTGACTGTGGGTACTTGACACTGGACTTCAGGCATTTTGGCATTTCCTTCTCCCCAGTCTTCCTCCAGACTCTGGCACCTTGATTTCCGAATGACATGCAAAATTTGCTTTCATCAGAAAAAAGTACTTGGGACCACTTAGCAACAGTCCAGTGCTGCTTCTCTGTAGCCCAGGTCAGGCGCTTCTGCCGCTGTTTATGGTTCAAAAGTGGCTTTACCTGGGGAATGCGGCACCTGTAGCCCATTTCCTGCACACGCCTGTGCACGGTGGCTCTGGATGTTTCTACACCAGACTCAGTCCACTGCTTCCTCAGGTCCCCCAAGGTCTGGAATCTGTCCTCCACAATCTTCCTCAGGTTCCGGTCACCTCTTCTCGTTGTACAGCGTTTTCTGCCACATTGTTTCCTTCCAAAAGACTTCCCATTGAGGTGCCTTGATACAGCACTCTGGGAACAGCCTATTTGTTGAGAAATTTCTTTCTGGGTCTTACCCTCTTGCTTGAGGGTGTCAATGATGGCCTTCTTGACATCAGTAAGGTCGCTAGTCTTACCCATGATGGGGTTTTGAGTAATGAACCAGGCAGGGAGTTTTTAAAAGCCTCAGGAATCTTTTGCATGTGTTTAGAGTTAATTAGTTGATTCAGAAGATTAGGGTAATAGGTCGTTTAGAGAACCTTTCTTGATATGCTAATTTTTTGAGACAGGTTTTTTGGGTTATCAGGAGTTGTATGCCAAAATCATCAGTATTAAAACAATAAAAGACCTGACAAATTTCAGTTGGTGTGTAATGAATCTAAAATATATGAAAGTTTAATTGTAATCATTACATTATGGAAAATAAAGAAATTTAGCACTATATGCTAATTTTTTGAGAAGGACCTGTATAATTCCACATGTGTTAATTTATAGTTTTGATGCCTTCAGCGTGATTCTACAATTTTCATAGTCATGAAAATACAGAAAAATCTTTGAATGAGAAGGTGTGTCCAAACTTTTGGTCTGTACTGTAGACGTGCTGTGTACAGAAGCGAGTAAAGTTGTTTATTTAAAAGTTGAAATGGACTATGTCTCATTTACACCGGCCTGTCTATAGGGAGACTTCAGCAACGCAGAGTAGACCCTCACGGCACAGAAAGAAAAGACAGTTATGCAAACTAATGGACATTGTTTTTCTGTGATGGGAGGCCAGGGCGTGATAAAGGGAATGCTCTCAGCCACGACTACCACCCTGGCCCTCCGCTCACCTCGTACACACACGGCTCCGTTCCGTACACCTCACACACACGGCTCCGCTCCGTACACCTCGTACACACAGCACTGTTACATCCACCCTGTAAACCCCTCCTGACCCCACACATAGTAAACTTCACCTCATCCAGCGCCATGACAACCAGCACACAGAGTCCGAGTACCCTGATCATGTGACTCCCTGACTCCTCCCCTCCTGTGACCTCATCACAGGTCATGTGGGCACAGAAGAGTACAGCAAAGCAGCGTCATTGCTCTGCTGTGAGAGGCTGAGGTGTAGAGACAGGGAGGGCGAGGAAGGGGTGCATGGGGGGCGTGGCAGCTTATCTCACTGCGGGACACATACCATCCCGGCGGGACAGCGGGTGGAAGGGTCTGAATCGGGACTGTCCCGCTCAATCCGGGACAGTTGGGAGGTATGTGTAAACTTTTCATCAGGGTCATTTTGATGTTTTGGGTTGTCATTATGATTTAAAAAGAGAAAATACAGTAGTTTGACACTAAATGGCTTTACCCAACCACTAAAAAATGAGTGGAGAAAAAGTTTTGGTGTTATCATTCATATTCTCTGAAAAAAGGCCAAGAAAGCAAAAATTCTGCTGGGGTGTGTATACTTTTGAGCACAACTGTATGTGTGAATTCACTAGTACTAGGGACAGTGCTTGTACTGGGCATTGTTTCCTGATTTGGAGACGTTTCTCCAGTAGTGCTATTTGCCTCTCTTGCACTGGTCCTTGTCTGTTTGAGGCTATGTGCACACGTTGCGGTTTCTTAGCGGTTTTGCAGCGGTTTTTTGCTGCGAAGCCGCGGCAAAACCGCTTACACAATACAACTCATTAAGGCCTATGAGATTCCGCAATGCTGTGCACATGCTGCGGGTTTTTCCGCGGCGGAATCGCATCGCGGGAGAATCCGCAGCATGCTCATTCTTTTTTGCGGAACCACGGCGATTCCGCCGCCATAGGAATGCATTGAACCAATTACTTTCCGCATGTGGCTGTGCCCACCATGCGGAAAGTAAGCGGCTCATGTGCGGGTGGTACCCGGGGTCTGGAGGAGGGGAGACTCTCCTCCAAGCCCTGGGTACCATATCCATGTAAAAACAATAATTAAAATAAATAATGATATTCTCACCTTCCGGCGTCCCACGCAGCTTTCCCGCCTCTCAGCGACACTCCCGCCAGTCGCATTCCCAGGAGTGCATTGCGAGATCATCCAGATGACGTAGCGGTCTCGCGAGATGCTACGTCATCGGGGTTATTGTCGCAAAGGACTCCTGGGAACGGAACTTGCCGGGAGTGTCGCTGAGAGGCGGGAAAGCTGCAGGGGACGCCGGAAGGTGAGAATATCATTATTTATTATTTTTTTTATTTTTACATTATATCTTTTTATTATTGATGCGACATAGGCGGCATCAATAGTAAAAGTTGGTCACACGAGTCAAACACTTGTTTGACTCGTGTGACCAACCTGTCAGATCGCTTGTAAAACGCTAGTGTTTAGCAGGAATACGCATACATATAATATGCGGATTTCCCACAGCAGGGAGGTGCGGAATTGCCGCGGAAATTTCCATGGCAATTCCGCAACGTGTGCACATAGCCTTAGAATGAACCAGAATGCAGAGCCGCACACCACATATATGGCTGTTCTGTGCGCACAGTAATGGGGAATCTCCACAGACCTCCACCCGCAGAGCCGCTCACTAGATATATGGCTGCTCTGTGCGCACAGTAAGGCCGGAGTCACACTGGCGACAAAATCGGACGACTGCAATGCGATGAAATATCGCATTGCAGTCGGACCTATGTTAATCTATGGAGCAGCTCCCAGTATCCGATTTTTTGTGGTCCGTTTTAAACGTCCGTGTACAATCGCAGCATGCTGCGATTGTCACCGATTGTCGGTCGACAATCGCCAATGCAAGTCTATGGGAGCGATGAAAAATCGGATTACAAACGGACCACACTGTGTGACTTGCGATGAAATCGCATCGGTGTCCTTTAGAAAAGCCGGCAATTCATCCCCGGCTATACTGTAAAATCACACTGACAGCTTTAATAAAGACTAGAAAGAATAGATATATACACATAGAACACATATATATATATATATACACATGTCATTGTGACATGTACATATACATATATTTATAGTTCCTAGACTTCTACATACTGTAATAGCCGCTAATTCAATTGCCGGGTTTTGTGAAATCACAGAAGCCGACATGAAATGATACATTGTTTCCACACATTTAACCATGTAATTTCATGTATTTTTATATATGTTTGAAACATACAATTACATGAGTGTATTTGTGCAAAATTTCAGACATGTAGGGGTTAATTAAAGGTGTAATTTCGTTGAAAAAAAATGCGTGGGCTCCCGCTGTATTTTCTCCACCAGACAGACAAAGCAAAGCGAGTGGGGGCAGATAATAATAGCCTAGGGAGGGTACATTTTTTTTGTGCCCCCCCTGGCTACTAACATCTGCCCCCAGACACCCCAGAAAGGGCAAATCTATAATTAGATTCGCCCTTTCTGGCACTTTGCCCGTCTATTCCCATTGCCCTGTAGCGGTGGCGAATGGGTTAATCTCACCTTACTGTCACCTTAGTATTGAAAGGTGACCTTAAGGCAGGTTAATAATTGATAGCTGTCAATTAGACAACTATCAATTATTAATCCTATTGAAGTAAATAAAAAAACACACACTTTAAGAATAAATAATTTTAATGAAATAAAAACACATTTTTTTGACCATATTTTATTTTACACTTAATCCGTGCAAAGCCATTGATCTCCTAAAATAAAGAAAAAAAAATAAAACAACATTATTCTTACCTATTCCGCCGATCTGTCACGTCCCTCGCTGTAATCCTTCACAAAGGGTTAACTAGCTTTGAGCCAAGCAGTGCAAGTAATCCTGCATGCTCAGCTCAAAGCTCATGAATGAATAAGTTCCTCTCCTGGCGACAGGAGAGGATGTGTTTCATGAATGAAGCTTAATTGATTGTGTCCACTTTCCCTTTAGGTCAGGTCACTACAGTTAAATTGGCAATAAATCAATTAAGCTCCATTCATGAATCTATTCCTCTACTTTCGCTGGGAGAGGAACTTATTCATTCAGGGGAATACAGGTCTGAGACAGCATTATTAGCTCTCTGCGACCTGTAACCTGTTAACCCTTTCTGATGGATTACACCGTGGGACCTGAGTGTACATCGGATTGGTAAGTATAATTTTGCTTTTTTATTTTATTTTTATTACAGGAAATGGTTTTAGCAGGAAAATAAAATATGGTCAAAAACTGTGTGATTATTTAATTAAACTTATTTTTTATTAAACTGTGTGTGTTTGATTTTTCTTTCATACAATAGGATTAATAATTGATAGTTGTCTAATTGACAGCTATCAATTATTAACCTGCCTTAAGGTCACTTTTCAATACTAAGGTGACAGTAAGGTGAGATTAACCATTCGCCACCGCTACAGGGCAATGGGAATAGACGGGCAAAGTGCCAGAAAGGGCGAATCTAATTATAGATTTGCCCTTTCTGGGGTGTCTGGGGGCAGATGTTAGTAGCCAGGGGGGCACAAAAAAATGTACCCTCCCTAGGCTATTATTATCTGCCCCCACTCGCTTGCTTTGTCTGTCTGGTGGAGAAAATACAGCGGGAGCCCACGCATTTTTTTTCAACAAATTTACACCTTTAATTAACCCCTACATGTCTGAAATTTAGCACACATATACTCATGTAATTGTATGTTTCAAACATATATAAAAATACATGAAATTACATGGTTAAATGTGTGGAAACAATGTATCATTTCATGTCGGCTTCTGTGATTTCACTGAAGCCGGCAATTGAATTAGCGGCTATAACAGTATGTAGAAGTGTAAGAATTATAAATATATGTATATATATATGTCACAATGACATATATATATATATATATATATGTGCTCTATGTGTATATATCTATTCTTTCTTTTGGCATTTAAATACTATTCTTTTGGATCCATTATATGTCAGTTTTGCAAGCCTGCGAGAAAATCTCGCAAGTCGGATGAAAATCGGATGTTACAAGGTACACACACATGCGATTAAATCGCATCTTTGAAGGAAAATCGGATGCCAGAAGGATGTGTGATGTTTTTATTTTGATCCGATTGTCGACCGTCTAAAACGGACCGATTTTTTGTGGTTGTGTGTGACTCAGGCCTAATGGGGAATCTCCACAGACCTCCACCCGCAGAGCCGCTCACTAGATATATGGCTGCTCTGTGCGCACAGTAATGGGGAATCTCCACAGACCTCCACCCGCAGAGCCGCTCACTAGATATATGGCTGCTCTGTGCACACAGTAATGGGGAATCTCCACAGACCTCCACCTGCAGAGCCGCTCACTAGATATATGGCTGCTCTGTGCGCACAGTAATGGGGAATCTCCACAGACCTCCACCCGCAGAGCCGCACACTAGATATATGGCTGCTCTGTGCGCACAGTAATGGGGAATCTCCACAGACCTCCACCCGCAGAGCCGCTCACTAGCTATATGGCTGCTCTGTGCGCACAGTAATGGGGAATCTCCACAGACCTCCACCCGCAGAGCCGCTCACTAGATATATGGCTGCTCTGTGCGCACAGTAATGGGGAATCTCCACAGACCTCCACCCGCAGAGCCGCTCACTAGATATATGCTGCTCTGTGCGCACAGTAATGGGGAATCTCCACAGACCTCCACCCGCAGAGCCGCTCACTAGATATATGGCTGCTCTGTGCGCACAGTAATGGGGAATCTCCACAGACCTCCACCCGCAGAGCCGCTCACTAGATATATGGCTGCTCTGTGCGCACAGTAATGGGGAATCTCCACAGACCTCCACCCGCAGAGCCGCTCACTAGATATATGGCTGCTCTGTGCGCACAGTAATGGGGAATCTCCACAGACCTCCACCCGCAGAGCCGCTCACTAGATATATGGCTGCTCTGTGCGCACAGTAATGGGGAATCTCCACAGACCTCCACCCGCAGAGCCGCTCACTAGATATATGGTGCTCTGTGCGCACAGTAATGGGAATCTCCACAGACCTCCACCCGCAGAGCCGCTCACTAGATATATGGCTGCTCTGTGCGCACAGTAATGGGGAATCTCCACAGACCTCCACCCGCAGAGCCGCTCACTAGATATATGGCTGCTCTGTGCGCACAGTAATGGGGAATCTCCACAGACCTCCACCCGCAGAGCCGCTCACTAGATATATGGCTGCTCTGTGCGCACAGTAATGGGGAATCTCCACAGACCTCCACCCGCAGAGCCGCTCACTAGATATATGGCTGCTCTGTGCGCACAGTAATGGGGAATCTCCACAGACCTCCACCCGCAGAGCCGCTCACTAGATATATGGCTGCTCTGTGCGCACAGTAATGGGGAATCTCCACAGACCTCCACCGCAGAGCCGCACACTAGATATATGGCTGCTCTGTGCGCACAGTAATGGGAATCTCCACAGACCTCCACCCGCAGAGCCGCTCACTAGATATATGGCTGCTCTGTGCGCACAGTAATGGGGAATCTCCACAGACCTCCACCCGCAGAGCCGCTCACTAGATATATGGCTGCTCTGTGCGCACAGTAATGGGGAATCTCCACAGCCCTCCACCCGCAGAGCCGCTCACATAGATATATGGCTGCTCTGTGCGCACAGTAATGGGGAATCTCCACAGACCTCCACCCGCAGAGCCGCTCACTAGATATATGGCTGCTCTGTGCGCACAGTAATGGGGAATCTCCACAGACCTCCACCCGCAGAGCCGCTCACTAGATATATGGCTGCTCTGTGCGCACAGTAATGGGGAATCTCCACAGACCTCCACCCGCAGAGCCGCTCACTAGATATATGGCTGCTCTGTGCGCACAGTAATGGGGAATCGGGATCAACTCACCAGCGCATAGTTATGGTTTGGACGAATGGATCTCCACAACTCCACCGCGGCCCATATTGGTGCTTGCGAATAATGGAATCTCACAGACTCACGCGAGCGCACTATATTGGGCCTGGCGCATAATGGAACTCAGACCACGCAGAGCGCACTATAGGTGCTCTGTGACAGATGGGACTCCACAGCCACGCAGCGCTATATATGGTCTGTGGACGTAATGGATCTCCAGACTCCGGGCCAGTTGGTGCGGACGTAAGGAATCTCCAGACTCCGCAAGCTCACTAGTTTGGTGTGAGATGGAATTCACGCCACAGGCCATTAATGTGTTGTGGCAGAGGATCACACTCCGCAGGCCCAAAATGGGTGGCGCAGTAATGGGATCAAGCCTCACCAGACGCATTTGGTGTTGTGCACTATGGGGAATCCACAGCCTCCCGCAGAGCGCATTATATGGCTGCTTGTCACAATGGGATCGACTCCGCGAGCCGTATGATGTGTCTGTGCGCAGTAATGGAATTCACGATCACGCGAGCCCAATATGGGCTCGTGCCAGGAATCAACTCCCGCAACGATGAATATGGCCTGGGCACATAATGGAATCACAACCCCAGAGCCGCATGATATGGTCTGTGAGTAATGGGGAACTCACAACTCCCGGCGTCATGTTATGGTGTGTGGCAATAATGGAACCCAACCCCGGCGTCAAGATTATGGTCTCTGTGCCACAGTATGGGGATCTCACAGACTCCAGCCCGAATGGGCTCCGACTAGACCAATCCCGGCCACAGATTATCCCGGCCGTATGGCTACCCAGGCCCATACCTCCAGAGGGAAACTCCGCGCCATAATTGGTCCGGGCACTAGATAGCCCCGAAGCGAAAAGCTCTGGGCCAGAATGATTCTCACAGACCCACAACTCAGCGTGCCACAGTATGGTCTCCACAGACTCCACAGACCCCAGAAAGGCCTTGCTATGTCCACAGAGGACCCAAGCCCCACGAAGCTCTGCCGTATGGAATAAGACCCACAGAGTCTCGCAAATAATTAGCTCCCCCAGGGCTCCAAGCTCCGGCGCCATAATGGTCTCCACAGACTCCCAGACCTCACGAGGTCCCTTGAATATGGGATTCCGATGACCCAGGCCTCATCAGCCTGAAAGATGGGGACCCAAGACTCCACCATCTCCACAGACACCCACAGACCCCGCAATGCCCATTATGGTGATCGCACCAAGGGCATCCACAACCTCACCTGGCCGTGACAAGAATCCCGCCCCAGAAGGGATTCGACAGCCCGCAAGAGGAACTCCACATGCCCTCGCAAGCCGGAATGCGCCTCACCGAAGGATCCAAGCTCCGGCGCCATAATGGTGGGGACTCAAACCCCCAGACCCACCAGAAGGCGCCTGGAATGGGTCCCCAGACCACCCAGACCCCAGTAGCTGATTGGCCGTAGGGGACCCCAGACCTCCAGAGCCGCTCACTAGATATATGGTGCTCTGCACAGAATGGGAATCTCAAGCCTCCACCGCGAGCCGCCAAATGCTGCTCTGTGCGCACAGTAATGGGATCTCCACAACCTCCACCCGCAGAGCCGACTAGATATATGGCTCCTGGCCACAGTAATGGGAATCTCACAGACCCCACCGCAGAGCCGCCACTAGATATGGCTGCTCTGTGCGCACAGTAATGGGGAACTCCACAGACTCCACCCCAGAGCGCCTAGAAGTGTGTCCACAAGAACTCCCAAGCCTCCAGCGCTCACAGTATGGCCTCCACAGAATGGATCCCCAGACCTCACCCAGACTGCTATTTGCGCCTGGCCCAGTACGGACCCACAAACTCCGCGCCCCAAGTAATGGGATCTGCCCAGATGGAACCCAACTCACGCCGCGCAAATAGGGCTCTGCCACGAATGGACTCAAGCCCTGGGCCGACATGAATCCCCTGCCCAGATGGGCTCCCAGACTACGGGCCCACAGAATATGCCGCGCACAGTAATGGATCTCCGCCACAATGGAACCCACAGATAGGCGCTGCGCCATAATGGGTCTCCACAGATCACCCCAGACCCACACTAGAATGTGCTCTGTGGCACAGTAAGGGGAATCTCCAGACCTCCACCGCAGAGCCCTACTAATATGGCTGCTCTGCGCACAGTAATGGGGAATCTCACCAGACCTCCACCGAGAGCCTCCAATAATGGGTCTGCCCAGTAATGGGGAATCTCCCAGACCTCCACGAGAGCCGCTCATAGAATATGGGCTCTGTCGCACAGAATGGGAACTCCACAGACCTCCACCCAGAGCCTCCACAGTAAGGTCTCCAAATGGGACCCAAGCCACCCCAGCGCCTAGAATATGGGTCTTCCACAGTAATGGGAACCCACAGACCTCACCAGCAGGCCTCACTAGATATATGCTGCTCTGTGCGCACAGTAATGGGATCTCCAGTACCTCCACCCGAGCCGCACTAGATATATGGCTGCTCTGTGGCACAGTAATGGGGAATTCCACAGACTCCACCGCAGACCGCTCACTAGATATATGCTGCCTCTGTGCGCCAGTAATGGGAATCTCCACAACCTCACCCGCAGAGCCGCACACAGATATGGCTGCTCGTGCGCACAGTATGGGGATCTCCACAGACCTCCACCCGAGGCGCTCACTAGATCACTGGCGCTCGTGCCACAGTAATGGGAATCTCCACAGACCTGCCACCCCAGAGCCGCCACAGATGGCGCTCTTGCGCACAGTAATGGGAATCTCGCAGTAGGCCTCCCCCAGAGCCGCTCACTAGATATATGGCTGCTGTGCGCACAGTAATGGGGAATCTCCACAGACCTCCACCCGCAGAGCCGCTCACTAGATATATGGCTGCTCTGTGCGCACAGTAATGGGGAATCTCCACAGACTCCACCCGCAGAGCCGCTCACTAATATATGGCTGTCTGTGCGCACAGTAATGGGGAATCTCCACAGACCTCCACCCGCAGAGCCGCCACTAGATATTGGCTGCTCTGTGGCACAGTAATGGGATCTCCACAACCATCCACCGGAGCGCTCACTAGATATAGGCTGCTCTGTGGCACAGTAATGGGAATCTCCACAGACCCCACCCGCAGGCGC
>JARQOD010003471.1:0-64505 GCA_033576555.1 Oophaga sylvatica | reverse complement strand
GGAGAAATTGGACCACAAAAGTTGTTATACATTTTGTCCTGAGTACACTGGTACCCCATATGTGGGGGGGAACCACTGTTCGGGCACACGTTGGGGCTCGGAAGGAAGTAGTGACATTTTGAAATGCCGACTTCGATGGAACGGTCTGCGGGCGTCATGATACTTTTGCAGAGCCCCTGATGTGCTTACACAGTAGAAACTCCCCACAAGTTACCCCATTTTGGAAACTAGACCCCCAAGAAGCTTATCTAGATGTGTAGTGAGCACTTTGAACCCCCAAGGGCTACACAGAAGTTTATAACGCAGAGCAGTGAAAATAAAAAATCATTTTTTTCCTCAAAAATTATTTTTAGCCCGCTATTTTTTATTTTCACAAGGGTAACAGGAGAAATTTGACTACAAGAGTTGTTGTGCAGTTTGTCCTGAGTACACCAATACCCCATATGTGGGGGGAACCACTGTTTTGGCGCATGAGAGAGCTCAGAAGAGAAAGAGCGCCATTTTGGAATGTAGACTTGATGGAATGTTCTGCAGGCTTCATGTTGCGTTTGCAGAGCCCCTGATGTGCCTAAACAGTAGATACCCCCCACAGGTGACCCTATTTTGGAAACTAGATCCCCCAAGGAGCTTATCTAGATGTGTAGTGAGCACTTTGAATCCCCAAGTGCTTCACAGAAGTTTATAAACGCAGAGCAGTGAAAATAAAAAAATCATTTTTGTTTCTCAAAAATCTTTTTTTAACCCACTATTTTTTATTTTCCCAAGGGTAACAGGATAAATTGGACCCCAAAAGTTGTTGTCCAGTTTTTCCTGAGTACGCTGGTGCCCCATATGTGGGGGGGAACCACTGTTTGGGCTCACGGCAGGGCTCAGAAGGGAAGGAGCAACATTTGACTTTTTTAATGGAAAATTATCTCCAATCGTTAGCGGACACCAGGTCGTGTTTGGAGAGCCTCTGTGTGCCTAAACTTTGGAGCTCTCCCACAAATGACCTAATATTGGAAACTAGACCCCCTAAGGAACTTATCTAGATGCACAGTGAGCACTTTGAACCCCCTGGTGCTTCTGAGACGTTTATAACGCAGAGCCGTGAAAATAAAAATCTTTTTTTTTTTCTCAAAAAATGATTTTTTAGCCCACTATTTTTTATTTTCACAATGGTTACAGGAGAAATTGGACCCCAAACGTTGTTGTCCTGAGTACGCTAGTACCCAATATGTGGGGGGGAACCACTGTTTGGGCACACGTCAGGGCTCGGAAGGGATGTAGTTACGCTTTGAAATGCCGACCTCATGGAATGGTCTGCGGGCATCTTGTTAAGTTTGCAGAGCCCCTGATGTGCCTAAACAGTAGAAACCCCCCACAAGTGACCCCATTTTGGAAACTAGACCCCCCAAGGAACTTATCCAGATATGTGGTGAGCACCTTGAACCCCCACGTGCTTCACAGAAGTTTATAATGCAGAGCCGTGAAAATAAAAAATCATTTTTTTCCACAAACTGATTTTTTTTTTAGCTCGCAATTTTTTATTTTCACAAGGGTAACAGGAGAAATTGGACCACAAAAGTTGTTGTACAATTTGTCCTGAGTACACTGGTACCCCATATGTGGGGGGGAACCACTGTTCGGGCACACGTTGGGGCTCGGAAGGGAAGTAGTGACATTTTGAAATGCCGACTTTGATGGAACGGTCTGCGGGCGTCATGATACTTTTGCAGAGCCCCTGATGTGCTTACACAGTAGAAACTCCCCACAAGTTACCCAATTTTGGAAACTAGACCCCGCAAGGAACTTATCTAGATGTGTGGTGAGCACTTTGAACCCCCAAGAGCTACACAGAAGTTTATAACGCCCGGGCATTAAAATAAAAACATATTTTTTCCACAAACATGATCTTTTAGTCCCCAATTTTTTTATTTTCCCAAGGGTAACAGGAGAAATTAGACCTCAAAAGTTGCTGTCCAATTTGTCCTGAGTACGCTGATATCCCATATGTGGGAGAAAACTACTGTATGGGCACACGTCGAGGCTCGGAAGGGAAGTAGTGACGTTTTGAAATGCCGACATGATGGAATGGTCTGCGGGCGTCATGTTACGTTTGCAGAGCCCATGATGTGCCTAAACAGTAGAAACCCCCCCAAGTGACCCCATTTCGGAAACTAGATCCCCCAAGGAACTCCTCTAGATATGTGGTGAGCACTTTGAATCTCCAAGTTCTTCACAGAAGTTTATAACGCAGAGCCGTGAAAATAAAAAATCTTTTTTTTCCACAAAAATAATTTTTTTAGTCCCCAATTTTTTTTTCCCAAGTGTAACATGTTGTGAATGTGTTGGAGATGGTTTCTGAGCAGAGGCTCCCTCTGGTGGTTTCTGACAGTACTGAACCTTCCAGCGACGAATGGCAATCTGGATCACTGACTGGGCTGATATAAGGGAGTTCCCCTCACATGATGGTTGCCAGTGATCAATTGTTCTTGTCTCAATTGTGGTTCCTGGTTCATTTGGAAGTTTGCTGGTGTCTTGCCTGCGTCTGCTGCTTTCAGATAAGATATTTTCTGCTTCTCTTTATGTGCTTGCTATTTGCATAGTTTTCTGCACCTTTGTGGAGGACAGCCGGGTCCCCTCCTGGGGCCTGTGCTCCTCACAGTTTATCTGTAGCCACTGTTATTTGTTCATTTGCTTTTTTTCTCCTTTTTCAGCGACTGCGGCTTGGTTTTGTCCACACTGAGATCTGATTTAGTGGGTGGCGAGATCGTGTGATCTCAGTATTTTTTGTAATCAGAATTGTTGGATTTTTGTAGGGTTTTCTGGGTTGCAGAAAGTAATCTCTCCTGTCCTATCCTATTTAGTCAGCTTGTGGCCCCAGCGTTTGCTCAATCTATTTCAGCTGCAGAATGAATGTAGAGAGCCACAGTTATTCATAACTAGTGGGTAGGCGGAGCCCCGTCAGGATTGATACCTCAGATCAAAAGCGTGTTGGCTGGCCCCTCCAGCTCGGGCTCCTCCTACTCTAGCTCCTTCAGTTTACGATTTGAGGTCCCAGAGGATGGATCGCTGCTGAAGCAGCTCCTCAGAAGATTTTTTTATTTTTATCGGACAAGAGACTTGGATCACCAGGGGTGGTCTAGAGGTCTCAGGGGTCTCAGCGCTGCTGGACCCCCACCTCTTCCTTGGCGATCTGTATACCCTGTAGGTTCCTTCAGATTCTGCCGGCCCTGGGGATGAGGATGGCTTCCCTGGCGGGGACGCAAACCGCGCTGCATGGGGTCACTGCGTTCCCCGCCCTGGGGGGGAAGCGATGGGCATAGCGCCAGAAACCCCTGGGGGTCCCTGTGGCGCTCGGCTGGTGAGTACTCCACATTTTTTATTAAAAGTGTGTGTGAGTGATTTAGCGACTGCTGAGGGCAGCGCTATTACGGTGTGATCAGTGTGCTTTCAGCGCTGCGGTGAGCAGCGCTGGTACGTGTATTATCATGTATTGTGTGCAGGCAGATTCCTACACGATGGGAGGGGGGAGCAGGAGTGAGGAGCTTCGCGCTCTTTTTTGAGCCGGCGGGGGGGCGTGGTCTCACGCTTCCCGGTCTTTTACAGGAAGAAGACGCGTTCTTCTGCTTTCTTCACCACGGCGGCCATTATAGGGCTCCCGGGGGCCATTATAGGGCTCCCGGGGGCTCCTCAGACTCTGCTCCTCTCTCTCTCCTCAAGCACATCACCGCGGCCAGCTGGGTGAGTGATAATTCCTCACCCCACAGCGCTCAGGTAGCGCTATTTTTGCATGGGACTCACACAATAGATAGATTGTGGGGAGTCAGCGACATTAACCCTTGCTGAGGGTTGTCTCTGCCAGCATTTTTTGGCTCATTTGCAGTTGGGGTAGCTCTATCAGTTACTGGCTTCAGTGTCTGTTTTTTGCATAACAAAAAAAAAAAACGCATTTTTTACTGGTTACCGTCATTTGACCTGTTATATACAGTGTGCAAGCATGTCGGAACAGGGGTCAGAAGCCGCGGACCATATTCCAGTACCGCTTCGGCAGTCTGATACGCAGACCTCAACAGCGTCTAGCGCTGCGGTCAGAGGTCACAGTGATGCAAAATTGGATGCTATCGCTAGTTCTCTTGATAGCTTGTCTAACCTTTTCGGTCAATATGTGTCAGCTAAATCCTCTCAGGATAGGAAGCGACGCAGGCCGTTACCGTCCTTTCCGCGTAGTGAATCAGATGTCTCTGATTTGGATGGGGGAGAGGGTTCTCCTTTAAGTTCAGATGGGGAGATGTCCGATTCGGATAAGGAAGAACGGCAGGGGCGTTCATCTTCTTTTGTGAGACGAACAGAGGCTTTTATTGAAGCCATGAGAGAGGTTTTACAGTTACCGGAGGTGGTAACTAGTCGTCCTGGTAAATCTGCACGGTTGTACCAGGAGCAACGTACGTTGCGGTCTACATTGCCAGCTCTGGAGGAGCTTAATGATGCAATAGAAAAGGAGCGTTTGTGTCCAGATAAACGTTTTCATGGGACACGTTTCTTTGACGCACTTTATCCGTGTTCTGCGGAATTGAGGGACGATTGGTCTCCCTCTCCTGACGTGGATGTTTCTTTATCCCAGCTTAGTAAATCCTCTTTACTTCCTGTAAAAGGGAAGGCGAGTCTTCAGGAACCGCTGGACAGAAAAACGGAATTGGCGGCGAAATCAGACTATGAGGCCGCAGGTCATGGATTCAGAGCAGTGCTAGGATCCATGTGTGCTTCTAAGGCATCTCTAGGCTGGTTGGAACGTCTAAAGACGGCTTTGCTAAATGGATCTCCGTTAGCTGACATGGAGGAGATTTTCGAATGGTTGGAGACTGCAGGAAGCTATATCTATGATGCGGGTCTAGATTCGGCGTCTCTTTTTTCCAGGGCGCAAGTGTCGGCAATTACAATCAGAAGAGCTCTATGGCTCAGACAGTGGACCGGGGACGCAGTCTCAAAACAAGGTTTGCTGTCCTTGCCTTACAAGGGTGGTCACCTTTTTGGTTCGGATCTCACAGAGCTGATTTCCAAGGCAAAGGCAAAAGAAGCAGCTTTACCACAGCGTAGGGCTATGGCTTCTGGGTCTAGCAGGCCTGGTACCTATAGTGGTCGGCGGCCCTTTCGGGGTCGGGGACGATTCGGTCAGTCCTCTTGGGGATCGGGTCGTTCCTCTTTCTCAGGGAAAAAGTCCTCGCAGAAAACTCGCACCCCCTGGAAACAAAATGTGCGTCAAGACAAGCGGGAATCTGATAAGAAGCCCGCTAAGACGGACTGACGCCAGGGGTCCACTTGAGGATTCTCGAGTGGGGGGTCGCCTGCTCCAATTCAAGGAGACTTGGATTTCTCGCGTCCCGGATTCCTGGGTAACGCGGGTCGTGTCGGCAGGCTATTTCATAGAGTTCTCTTCTTGACCCCCGGACATTTTTTGCCAGTCTCGCATTCCATCAGAGCCTGAGCTTCTTGTCGCTCTGCAGCGGGAAGTCGAATTTCTTCTACAAAAGAGTGTGGTAATACCGGTTCCTCTAGAGGACCGGGGAAAAGGGTTTTATTCCAATCTTTTTGTGGTTCCCAAAAAGGAGGGAAAGTTTCGCCCGATTCTGGATCTCAAAAGGTTGAATCGGCATGTCCACACTCGAAAATTCCGTATGGAGTCGCTTCGTTCCGTTGTGGCAGCTCTGTCCCAGAACGATTTTTTGGTGTCGATCGACATTCGCGACGCTTATTTGCATGTTCCCATCGGAAAGGCTCATCAGCGTTTTCTTCGCTTTGCCATAGGTCAAGACCATTATCAGTTTGTGGCTCTGCCATTCGGCTTAGCCTCAGCGCCCAGAGTCTTTACAAAGGTTCTAGCGCCCCTCATGGCACTTCTTCGAAGGCAGGGGGTTACGATTCTTCCTTACCTGGACGATCTTTTGATCGTGGCTTCCTCGGAGGAGGAGGTAGTGACGGCCCGCAATCTGTCTCTTCAGTTACTGAAGGATTTCAGTTGGCTGGTCAATTGGGAGAAATCGTTTCTGGAACCGTCGCAGACAATTCTCTTTTTGGGAATGCATTTCGACACGGTACGGGCAGTGGTTTCTCTGCCTTTGGACAAACAGTCATGTCTTCTTCAACATATACAGATCATGAAGTCCTCAACAGCAATGTCACTTCGGAAGTGTATGCGTCTTCTGGGTTTAATGGTGGCGTCCATGGAAGCAATTCCATTTGCCCAGTTTCATTCCAGAGCTCTCCAAAGGTTCATCCTGAGTCATTGGAATCGGTCGCAATCGCTGGATTGCAGTGTCACCATTTCTCGCAGGGTGCGAGAGTCTCTAGGATGATGGTTACGTCCAGGAGCATTGCCCCTGGGGAAGTCTTTTCTCCCACCGAAGTGGTCGATCATAACCACCAATGCCAGCCTGATGGGCTGGGGGGTGTTTGGAACGACCTCTGGATTCAGGGAGTTTGGTCATCGGAAGAGACTGTTCTACCGATCAACATTCTGGAATTGAGAGCAATTTTCCTTTGCCTCCAACACTGGACGGTCCCTTTGAGCGGTCTACCAGTCCGAGTGCAGACGGACAACGTGACAGCGGTTGCGTATATCAATCACCAAGGAGGGACAAGGAGTCGCAGACTCATGGTGGAGGTATCTCGATCCTGATTTGGGCCGAGGCCACAGTACCAGCCATTTCTGCAATCCACATTCCGGGGATTCAGAATGTTACACCACTGATATCCTTACTGCATCTGGTGCTGCGTCGGATCAGGTTAGAGAGAGTCCCGGCTATTTTTGATAGCCCCGGATTGGCCAAAGAGGACGTGGTTTTCAACTCTAATGTCGCTGTTGGCGGCGCCTCCATTTCCGCTTCCTCTTCGTCCGGACCTGTTAACTCAGGGGCCTGTTCGTCATCCGGATTTGAAGTCTCTGCGTTTGACGGCGTGGCTCTTGAGACCGAAATATTGACCCGTAGAGGTTTTTCAGCCAAGGTCATTGCCACGTTGCGAGCTGCCAGAAGTCCAGCTACTACGAAGATTTACCACAAGACTTGGGAAGACTTCTTTTCGTGGTGTTCGGGGTCGTCAAGGAACCCGAGAAAATTTTCCATTCCTAATTTGTTGGCTTTTCTGCAATACGGGTTGGACAAAGGTTTGGCAATTAGCACTCTGAAGGGTCAGGTTTCGGCTTTGTCCGTCCTGTTTCGAGAGAGCTATTGCTTCGCATAGGGACGTGTGTTCCTTTTTTCGTGGAGTAACCCGTCAGTTTCCGCCGCGGAAGGCACCAGTGTCTCCTTGGCGGCTTAACCTTGTATTGGAGGCTCTTCAGCATGGGCCTTTTGAGCCTATGAACTCTGCTAGCCTTTCGTTACTTTCTTGGAAGGTGGCCTTCTTAGTGGCAGTCACCTCTTTGAGAAGAGTTTCTGAATTAGCAGCTCTTTCTTGTTCACCTCCTTTTCTGGAGTTTTTTCCGGATCGTGTAGTGCTTCGCACACGGGGTGATTTTCTACCCAAAGTGGTTTCACAATTTCATGTCAACCAAGATATTGTGTTGCCCTCATTTTGTCCGGATCCAAAGAATGCGAAAGAGCGGGCTTTCCACACATTGGATTTAGTGCGGGCTTTGAAGTTTTATTTGTCTATTACTCAAAGTTTTCGCAAGTCGGACTCCCTGTTTGTGATTCCAGCAGGTCGTCGGCGTGGTCAACGAGCTTCCAAGAACACTATAGCTCGTTGGATTCGGTCAGCCATTTTGGAAGCTTACCGACTTCGGGGGGAATCTTGCCCGGGTAAGATTCGAGCCCATTCCACGAGAGCTGTGGCTTCATCGTGGGCTTTTCATCAAGGTGCCTCGGCAGCACAACTCTGCCGGGCGGCGACTTGGCGCTCCGTCCACACGTTTACAAAGTTTTATAAGATGGACATTAGTGCTTCCGCTGATGCAGCCCTCGGACGTAGGGTCCTGCAGGCGGCTGTAGTTTAAAGTTCTCATGAACTTGTGTTTTTAGCGCTGGTTGTGCTTTTATTTAGGTTGTTGGGTTTCTGCCTTTTGTTGGTTTTTTCCCACCCTTAATTTTGGACTGCTTTGGGACGTCCCACTAGTTATGAATAACTGTGGCTCTCTTCCTTCATTCTGCAGCTGAAACACGGATTTTGGTAAGAACTTACCTGTAAAATCCTTTTCAGCGAAGGAAGGAAGAGAGACACAGTACCCTCCCAGGGCAGAAGTGTGTTGATTTTTTCAGATGCGGCGTGACTCCCCACTGATAGCGATTATCTGGGCTGAGGTCAGCGCGCTAAAGGTACTGCCACACTAAACTATCCCGCTAGCGATCACGATAAAGACGCATACTAATGCGATCGCTAGCGGGATCGTTTTAATATCGCTAGTAGCGGCTTTATTTAGCGATGTCGTTAAGGACGCTATCGCGGTTAGCGATCTCCTTAACGACTTTAGCGGTACAAAATACCGCTAAATCGCTAAATAAAAGGTGCCACACTCAGCGATAATACTTACCCAGCGGGAGCGCCGACGATAAAATAGGGTCCGGAACGATTCCAGCGACGAGCGAGATCACAGCAGGATCTCAGCAGGGAGCTCGTCGCTGACAGATGCCGCACACAACAACATCGCTAACGGGATCGCTAAATAGTGAAGTTTTTTAGCGATCCCGTTAGCGATGTTGTTTAGTGTGGCATACCCTTAAGGCTCTGTTCCTGCATCGCCAGCTCATCGCAGTAGTCAGGTTCAGTGAGTAGTACCTGTAACTCTGTGGTTTTCTTCATATTGCATACATAACCTGTATTCTTGTGTATTTTTTCTGAAATCTTTCAGAAGGTGTTATGTTGCTCCGCTGGTGATCCTGGCTCTTCCCTAAAGCTTGTTACAACTGAAGGAGCTAGAGTAGGAGGAGCCCGAGCTGGAGGGGCCAGCCAACACGCTTTTGATCTGAGGTATCAATCCTGACGGGGCTCCGCCTACCCACTAGTTATGAATAACTGTGTCTCTCTTCCTTCCTTCGCTGAAAAGGATTTTACGGGTAAGTTCTTACCAAAATCCGTGTTTTCTGCCTATGTTTGTATTTTCTTCTTGTCTAACCGCCATTATATGTTTGGGGGCTGTCTATTCCTTTGGGGCTCTACTCTGGGGCAGTTAGCTTTCCTGTTTCTATCTTTAGGTATAGCTAGCTCTCCGGCTGTGCGGAGGATTCTGGGACCATCGTAGGTATGCTCCACGGCTGCTTCTAGTTGTTTGGTTAGTTTAGGAATCTGCAACCCATTAGTTACCAACCTCTCAGGTGTTCGGCTGCCCGGTTGTTGCTCCTGTCCTCCTCAGTGACCAAATCATAACCGTATCACCGGCCAAACTGAAAATTATATGGTACTCACAGAAGGGAAAAATAGTAAAAGGGGAAAAGGAAAAAAGGGAATTGTCAGAAAACTTTTTTTCAGCTGCAGATGGAAGGAAGAGAGCCACAGCATTCATTACTGATGGGTAGGCGGAGCCCCAGATCAGGATGTTACCTCAGATCAAAAGAGTGCTGACTGGCTGGCCCCTCCAGCTCGGGCTCCCCCTACTCAGCTCCAGTCTAAGATTTGAGGTCCAGAGGATGGTCGCTGCTAATGCAGCTCCTCAGAAGATTTTATTATTTTATATTCAGACAGGAGACTTGGATCACTAGTTGGTCTAGAGGTCTCAGGGGTACCAGCGCTGCTGTACCCCAACCTCTCCCTTGGCGGATCTGTATTTACTCAAAGTCCCTGCAGAATCCTTGCCGGCCCTGGGGGATGAGGAGAGCTTCCCTGGCGGGGACGCAAACCACACGTGCGGTCACTGCGTCCCTCGCCCTGGGGGGAAGCATGGGCACAGCGCCAGAAACCCCTGAGGGTCCCTGTGGCGCTTTGGCTGGTGAGTACTCCACACAAAATTTTATTATTAATGTGTGAGTGCTTTAGCGTCTGATGGCAGCGCTATTACATGTATATCAGTATGCTTCAGCACTGCGGTGACAGCGCTATTACATGTTTATCAATGTATTTCACCAGTCTCTCCCTTGGCGGATCTGTAACTACATAATGGTCCCTGCAGAATCTTGCCGGCCCTGGGGGATGAGGAGAGTTTCCCTGGCGGGGGCGCAAACCACACACTGGGGTCACTGCGCTTCCCGCCCTGGGGGGAAGCATGGGCATAGCGCCAGAAACCCCTGGGGGTCCCTGTGGCGTTTCGCTGGTGAGTACTCCACATTTTGGTAAAATGTGTGTGAGTGTTTTAGCGACTGCTGCGGCAGCCGCTGTACATATATATGCCGATGACTAGATTTTCTATGTCCGCAGGAGGATGCCTGCAGGACGAGGGAAAGGAGGGGAGTACGCGCTCTTTTTATTTTTTGAATTTCGCGCCGCTTCTGAGCGCGCGCTTTACTGCAGCCTCCATTTCCGGCTCCTCTACATGGAGCACACGGAGGCAGAGCGCGGCGGCCATTGCTGACAAGCGAGCCCACCGGGCAGAAGCTTAACCCCTTCACCTCCACAGCGTGGCTATTGCTGATAAAGCGCTGTAGGTTGAAAGCTCCCCGGATCGTATCCTCCCCTCCCGGCTAGAATACGTGTCCAGCTTGGTGAGTCGCTTCTAGCCCGCCGGGCAGAAGCTTAACCCCTTCACCTCCACAGCGCGGGCGCCGTCTGGGGCACTTCTGAGTGACAGATTGCGCTGTCCTGCGGCTGTTCTCGCATAAGGGGCTCGCACACTCTTTTAATATTAATAAAGAGGCTGTGGGGAGTCTGCGACATTAATGCTGCCACTATACGTTTCCGCTGACGATCCTGATGGCATCGCATAATATTGCGATCGTTTGTGTGTCATTTTTAGTGTCGCTGGTGGCTGCCAATCTGGGCAATCGCATAGGCGATTAGCGATCTCCTTGACAACTTTGGCGGTCATTGCGTTATAAAAAACAGCGCAATTTTTTAGCGATCTTGTGGAACGTTTTCTGTTTAGTGTGGCATGGCTGTCCTGCAGCTGCGACCTTATAAGAGGCGCCTGAGATTCGCACACCCTTTTTCATTATCAAGGTTGTGGGGAGTCAGCTACTTTAACCCCTTCTTAGGAGGTTAACTCTTAATGGGAGACAGCTGGGGTAGCTCTTTCTTAGAGCTTTAACCCTTCAGCGTTTGTTTTTTATTTAAGTACTGCTCTGGTTACTGACAGGTTTATCCTGCCATATACTATGCAAGGGTATGTCAGAGACCCTCTCCCAGATCCGTTACGGATCAGCCTCGCGTATCTGACACGCAGACCTCGACTCATACACGGTCAGAGGTTCCAATGGTGTCAAAATGAAGGCCTTCACTGGTTTCTATTGATGACCTTTTAGGTTATGGAGTGTCAACTAGATCCTTTCAAGGGAGCGACACAAATCGGTGTTTTCCTTCTCGCTTAGCGAAGAAGTCCGATTCGGTCAAGGAGGATCGGCAGGGACGCCCTGCCTCTTTCAGGGGCCGTACTAAAATTTCTGTGGAAACCATGTGGACGTTACAGTTACCAGAGGAGGTAACTAGTCGTCCTGGTAAGTCGGCCCGGATGTTGCAAGGGTCGCATGGGTCGCGATGACCTTACAAACTGTATCCGTTTTTCTACGAAGTTATTTGTTAATTGGACCCCTTCTCCTGAAGTGAATGTTCCTTCATTCCAGCTTAGCAAATCTTCCTGGTAAAAGGGAAGACGAGTCTGCAGGACACGCTGGACAGAAGAACGGAGATGGCAACAATTTCCATCTGTGTAGCCGTGGATCATAGATTCGGTATTAAGGATCTAGGTGTACTTGTTAAGTTCCCCTGAGCCGGTTGGACCGTCTAAGGACGGCGTGGCAAGTTTCCCTCTATCAAGGTAGATGGGCTTTTCTAGTTGAAGGATAATGCGTCACTGCTATCCAGGGCGCAATCCTCGGCAGTTACAGTCAGAAGAGCACTGTGACTTGGATGGAACGCAGTTTTCCAACAGGGTTTGCTATCTTTAGCTTAGAAAATGGTCAGCTATTTGACTGACCTCACGGAGCTGATGCCAAGGCAAAGGCAAAAGAAGCAGCTTTACCGCAGCGCAGAGCTGTGACTTCTGCGTCTGGCAGGACTAGTGCCGATAGTTATCGGCAGTCCTTTTCGGTTCAAGGGATGATCTGACCAACCCTCTGGGGGTTTGTGTCGTCTCTCTCTTTTTAAAAAAAAAAAAAAAAAAAAAAAAGGGGGGAATTCTCAGAAATTCCGCATACCCTGGAAACAGAACTTCTGTTAAGGCAGAAGCTGGCAAAAAAAAAAAAATTCGCTAAGGCGGACTGACTTCTGACATTCCGTCAGAGCCGAGCATGAAGTCGCTTCGCTCAGTTATGGCAGCCCTGTCGCAGAACGATCAATCGACATTGCGACACTTTTTGGCATGTTCCCATCGGAAGACCTCACCCAGGTTGTGGCTCGACCATTCGGCTTGGCTTTAACGCCCAGAATTTTTACAACGATTCTGACGCCAAAATTTCATGGCAATCCTTCAAAGACGGGGACTTACGATTCGTCCCTATTTGGACGGCCTTTTCGGTTGTGGCTTCAAAGGAGAAGTCGTCTCTGGAATCGTCGCAGGCAATCCTGTTTTTGAGGATGCATTTCGACATGGTACGGGCGGTGTTGTCCCTACCTCCAGACAAGCAGGCATGTCTGCTCCAGCATGTACAGACTATGAAGTCTGCGACAGCAGTGTCCCTTCGGAAGGTATGCGCCTTCTGGGTCTGACGGTGGCGTCCATGAGGTTTTTTCCGTTTGTCCAATTTCATTCCAGAGCTCTCCATAGGCTCATTCTGAGTCGTTGGGATCAATCGCAAGGTTCGCTGGATTGCAGCGTCATCATCTCTCACAGGGTGCGAGAATCCCTAGGATGGTGGTTATGTCCAGGAGCGTTATCCCTGGGAAAGCTTTTTCCTCCCTCCAAAGTGGTCGGTCTTAACCACCGATGCCAGCCTGACGGGCTGGGGGGGGGGGTGTTTGGAACAATCTCTGGATTCAGGGGGTATGGTCATCGGAAGAGTCTGTTCTTCCGATCAACATCCTGGAATTGAGGGCGATTTTCCTTTGCCTCCAACATTGGACGGTCCCTTTGAGCGGTCTGCCAGTCCGAGTGCAGACAGACAATGCGACGGCTGTCGCGTATATCAATCACCAAGGTGGGACAAGGAGTTCCAGTCTCATGGTAGAGGTGTCCCGAATTCTGATTTGGGCAGAGGCCAGTGTGCCAGCCATTTCGGCGATTCACATTCCAGGGGTTCAGAATATTACAGCGGACTTTCTCAGTCGCAGAAGGATGGATCCCGGGGAATGGAGCCTCCACCCGGAAGTTTTTGCACTACTGTGCTCTCGCTGGGGAACTCCCCAAGTGCATTTGATGGCATCCAGGTCCAATGCCAAGTTACCGACGTTCATGTCCAGGTACAAGGACCGAAGGCTGTGGCGGTGGATGCTCTAGTGGCTCAGTGGGATCAGTTCGAGCTGATCTATGTATTCCCGCCGATATCCTTACTTCCTCTAGTACTGCGTCGGATCAGACTAGAGAGAATTCCAGCTATTTTGATAGCTCCAGACTGGCCAAGAAGGGTGTGGTTCTCGACAATGTCGTTGTTGGCGGCACCTCCTTTTCCACTCCCTCTTCAACCGGACTTGTTGACTCAGGGGCCCGTTTGTCATCCGGACTTGATGTCCCTGCGTTTGACGGCGTGGCTCTTGAGACCGAAATCTTGACCCGTAGAGGTTTCTCAGCCGAGGTCATTGCTACCCTTCGTGCTGCAAGAAGTCCGGCTACTACTAGGATTTACCACAAAATTTGGGAAACCTTCTTTTCGTGGTGTTTGGGGTCCTCTCGGAACCCGAGAAAATTTTCCATTCCCAACCTGTTGGCTTTTCTGCAGCATGGGCTAGACAAGGGTTTGGCAGTCAGCACCCTGAAAGGTCAGATTTCTGCTCTGTCCTTATTGTTCCGGAGAACCATTGCTTCAAATAGAGACGTGCTCTCCTTTTTCCGAGGTATATCTCGTAAGTTTCCGCCGCGGAAGGCGCCCGTGTCTCCTTGGCGGCTCAACCTTGTTTTGGAGGCTCTTCAGCATAAGCCTTTTGAGCCTATGGTTTCTGCTAGCCTTTCTTTACTTTCTTGGAAGGTGGCTTTCCTTGTTGCAGTCACTTCCTTGAGGAGAGTTTCTGAGTTGGCAGCTCTTTCTTGTTCGCCTCCTTTTCTGGAGTTTTTTCCGGATCGTGTAGTGCTTCGCACTCGGGGTGATTTTTTGCCTAAAGTGGTATCACAATTTCATGTTAACCAGGATATTGTGTTGCCTTCACTCTGTCCGGATCCGAAGAATGCGAAAGAGCGAGATTTACACACATTGGATTTAGTGCGGGCCTTGAAGTTTTATCTATCTATTACTCAAGGTTTTCGTAAGACGGACTCCCTGTTTGTGGTTCCAGCAGGTCGTCGGCGTGGTCAACGAGCTTCCAAGGATTCTATAGCTCGTTGGATCCGGTCAGCTATTTTGGAAGCTTACCGCCTTCGGGGTGAATCTTGCCCGATTAAGATTCGAGCCCATTCCACGGGAGCTGTGGCCTCATCGTGGGCTTTTCATCAAGGTGCCTCGGCAGAGCAGCTCTGCCGAGCGGCAACTTGGCGCTCTGTCCACACGTTTACAAGGTTTTATAAAGTGGACGTCAGTGCTTCCGCTGATGCAGCCCTCGGACGTAGGGTCCTGCAGGCAGCTGTAGTTTAAAGTTCTGGATGAACTTGTGTTTTAGCGCTGGTTGCGCTTTGTTGTTAAGGTTGTTGGGTTTCTGCCTTTTGTTGGTTTTTCCCACCCTTATTTTTGAACTGCTTTGGGACGTCCCATCAGTAATGAATACTGTGGCTCTCTTCCTTCCATCTGCAGCTGAAACACGGATTTTGGTAAAAACTTACCTGTAAAATCCTTTTCAGCGAAGGAAGGAAGAGAGACACAGCACCCTCCCAAGGCAGAAGTGTGTTGATGTTTTCAGATGCAGCGCGACCCTTATCTGATAGCGATTATCTGGGCTGAGGTCAGCGCGCTAAGGCTCTGTTCCAGCATCGCCAGCTCATCGCAGTAGTCAGGTTCCGTGAGTAGTACCTGGAACTCTGTGGTTTTTGGCTTTCTTTGCATGCATAACCTGTATCCTTGTGTTTTTTCTCTGAAGTTCCTTCAGAAGGGGTTATGTTGCTCCGCTGGTGATCTTGGCTCTTTTCCTAAAAGCTTTGGTACGACTGGAGCTGAGTAGGAGGAGCCCGAGCTGGAGGGGCCAGCCAGTCAGCACTCTTTTGATCTGAGGTAACATCCTGATCTGGGGCTCCGCCTACCCATCAGTAATGAATGCTGTGTCTCTCTTCCTTCCTTCGCTGAAAAGGATTTTACAGGTAAGTTTTTACCAAAATCCGTGTTTTTTTTCCCCTTTCTCGGTTTGTTGCATTTTTTTTCCCCTCTTTATCTCTGGATGCTGAGGAGGAATTTTTTTTTTCTCTCAATTGAGTTTGCACAGTTGTCTGGCCGTGTGGAGCAGCTTACCACTGAGGTTCGGAGTATTACTACCTATCTTGCTAGGTTGCCGGTTGTGGAACCTAGGATCCCCATACCAGATTTATTTTTGGGGGATCAACCTAAATTTCTGAATTTCAAAAATAACTGTAAGTTGCTTTTTGCCTTAAAGCCTAAGTCCTCGGGGAGCGCAGCACAGCAGGTTCAAATTGTCATCTCTCCTGCATGGCGACCCTCAGGATTGGGCCTTTCCCTGACACCTGGGGATCCTGTTTTGAATGATGTTGATGTGTTTTTTTCAGGTTCTGGGGTTATTGTACGATGCACCTAATGTCACTGATCAAGCTGAAAAGACCTTTCAGGGTTGTGAAGCCGTTGAGCTGTACTGTCAGAAATTCCAAAAGTGGGCAGTCCTGACCGAATGGAATGATGATGCTTTGGCAGCCCTTTTTCGGAAGGGGCTGTCAGAGAATGTAAAGGATGTTATGGTGGGATTCCCTGTTCCCTCTGGTCTCAATGAGTCTGTCATTGGCGATTCAAATTGACAGACGTTTGCGTGAGCGCAGAGGTATGCGTGAGATGGAGTTGCCTTGTGAGCCAGCTCCTGAGCCCATGCAGTGTGATGGCGTGACTTCTGGGGCACAGCGTCATGAGTTTGGAAAGCGCAATGGGTTATGTTTCTACTGTGGTGACGCCTCTCATGCTATTTCCGTCTGTCCTAAGCGGGGAAGACGTTTTGCGCAATCAGTTGTCTTGGGTAGTATTCAGACTAAATTTCTGTTGACTGTTACCCTGATTTGCTCCATGTCCACATTTTCGGCTCAGGCTTTTGTTGATTCAGGAGCAGCTATTAACCTGATGGATTTTGACTTTGCCAAACGTTATGGCTTTCCCATGATACCCCTACGGAAGTCTATTCCTTTACTGAGCATTGATTCTACCCCTTTGGCGGAGAATAAACCACAATTTTCTACTCAGGTTGAGGGTTGAACCAGATCATCAGGAGAGTTGCAAATTTCTGGTGTTGCGTAATCTGTATGACATTATTGTACTGGATTTCCCTTGGTTACAGACTCATAATCCTGTTTTGGATTGGAAATCTGTGTCTGTGACCAGTTGGGGCTGCCAATGTGTTAATACTAACACTCCTGTTTTTTCTGCCTCTCCCCTGTCTCAGGATGTCCTGACTTTTTGACTGATTTTTCTGATGTGTTTAGTGAAAGTAAGTCTGCGTCCTTACCTCCTCACAGAAGCTACGATTGCGCTATTGAGTTAGTGCCTGGTGGTAAATTTCCTAAAGGTCGCCTTTTTAATTTATTTGTACCTGAACACGATGCTATGCGATCTTATATCAAGGAGTCATTGGAGAAGGGTCATATCAGGCCATCCTCTTCACCCTTGGGCGCCGTTTTTTTCTTTGTGGCCAAAAAGGATGGTTCATTGAGGCTGTGTATTGATTACACTATGTAACACAATTTTTGTTCCTGGCTTCCAAGTGTAATATTTCAACTGCTTATGTTTAAAGACTATGGAAAAACTACTACATTCAGCACAAACTTTGATTTTATGACCACAGGCCAGAAAATTTTGTATTTATTGTGTCAAAAAAAAGAAATTATTATATTTTCGTTCATGCGGTCTAATAAAAAACAACACTTGCATGGTAAATAGATAAAGACAATCAAAACTCACTCAAAAAGGTTCCGAAATGAGTAGTTTTTCTAGATTTGTGAGTGTACAGCAAATCGCTTAATCGAAGAAGCCCCAAATGTAGTCCCCCATCATGTTTTCGTTATACTGTCCTTGGTAATGACGTTCAAAGTCCAATATATCTTGATGAAAGCGCTCGCCTTGCTCCTCTGAGTAAGAGCCCATGTTCTCCTTGAACTTGTCAAGATGAGCGTCAAGGATATGGACTTTGAGAGACATTCTGCATCCCATTATGGCGTAATTCTTTATGAGAGTCTGAGCCAACTGCGCATAGTTTTCAGCCTAGTGATTACCTAGGAAGCCATGAACCACTGCAACAAAACTATTCCAAGCTGTTTTCTCGGTCCTGTTCAGCAGCCTGGCGAACTCGTCACATTCTATGATCTTCTTGATCTGTGGTCCGACGAAGATACCAGCCTTGACTTTTGCCTCGAACAGCTTTGGAAAGAGATCTTGGTGGTACTTGAAAGCAGCTGACACCTTGTCAGGAGCCGTGACAAATTGCTTGATGAGGCCTAATTTGATATGCAGTGGTGGCATCAGCACCTTCAGAGGTTTTTCCATCAATATGGCCATGTGAGGGCTTACTTTTTGCGGGACGAGTTGTAATTTTGAAAGACTCAATTAGTTTTAGCATGTCTTGTACTCGAAAACAGGAAAAAAAATTCAAGTGCAGTGAAATTTCAAAAAAAGTGCAATCCTACACTTGTTTTTTTGTTTGGCCTTTTTGCTAAGTTCACTAAATGCTAAAACTGACCTGCCATTATGATTCTCCAGGTCATTATAAGTTCATAGACACCAAACATGTCTAGGTTCTCCTTTATCTAAGTTTGCTAAAAAAAATTGCGTGATCTCCGGTTAGGTGAGAGCTTATTTTTTCCGTGCCCAGCTGACGTTTTTAATGACACGACTTTTGTGCAGATACGTTCTTTTGATTGCCCATTATTGCATTTTAATGCAATGTCGCAGTTACCCAAAAAAGGTAATTCTGGCGTTTTTACTTTTTTTGTCGCAACTCCGTTTAGCAATTAGGTTAATCCTTTTTTTTATTGATAGATCAGCCGATTCTGAACGCGGTGATATCAAATATGTGTATGTTTGATTTTTTTTATTGTTTTATTTTGAATGGGGCGAAAATGGGGTGATTTGAACTTTTTTTTTTTTTAAAACATTTTTTACTTTTAGAATGCTTCAATAGTCCCCGTGGGAGTCTAGAAGATGCCATAGCTCGATCGCCTCTGCTACATAGAGGTGATGCTCAGATCACCTTTATGTAGCAGAATTACTGCATTGCTATGAGCGCAGACAACAGGGTTGTGCTCATAGCAATCCGGCATAACAGCCATAGAGGGAGACCTCTGATTGTTATGCCGATGCACCGATGACCCCCGATCACATGACGGGGGTCAGCGGTGTGCGTATTTTCGGCCGGAAGAACTTGTTAAATGCCGCTGTCAGTGTTTAACAGCGGCATTTACCTACTTAATAGGCGCGAGTGGATCGCGATTCCACTCGTGCCTATTGCGGGCATATGTCAGCTGTTCAAAACAGCTGACATGTCCCGGCTTTGATGCGGGCTCACTGCCGGAGCCTCATCAAATCGGGGGGATACTGGCTACGAACGTACTATTCCGTCCGAGGGCAGTAAGGGGTTAAACTGTACTCGATCTAAATCATTGAAATTCTACAAAATAAAGCACTGCCATGTAAACGAGCAGCAATTATTCACCTTACCTTCAAGAGTTTTCTTGCAATATTCGCATGTGAAATGAGGTGCCCAGGACTTGTTTTGATCCCTGACAGGCATGCCGAAATATGCCTTGTAGGCCTCGCACATCATACGACATGCTTTCACTGAATACTTTCTCACTCGTCTTTAGAAATTGTCCACACACGTTGCAAAATGTGTCTTCTGGGCGCAAACAACATCTTGATGCCATCTTAAACAAATAATTGCTCTTTAACTATGATTCGTTATTCTCTTACTCAGCAATAACATAAACCGAAATGTTGGATCGAGTCACCTGTGCTTTCATACTTGCATGACTACTATTGAACAGTCCGAGAACGTTCTAGAAAGTTATAAAAGTTTCTAGACACTTCCAGATAATTCTGGAAAATTGTAGAAACTTCTGCACAATTCTAGCAGTTAAACAATAATCTAGAAGACTACTTCGTATTGAATAAGAATCGAGAATTTTCCCGAAAACAGACATATTTTAAAATTTCATTGTCCTGATCACAAAAGCAAAGTTTTTGTGGAACAACAACTATTTTCTATTTGTTTTAGGCATAACGTTTTAGGAAAACACACTTTGGACCCAGGAACAAAAAATAAATAAAAATTTGTTACATAGTGTATCGCCTCCTGAATAAGATCACTGTGAAATATCAATATCCGTTACCCTTGATTTCTGACCTATTTTCCAGAGTGAAAAGTGCTAGTTGGTTTACCAAGCTTGACCTCAGGGGGGCGTATAACCTTATTCGCATTAAGCACGGGGATGAATGGAAGACGGCGTTTAATACCCAGAGGGGCATTTTGAGTACCTAGTGATGCCTTTTGGGCTCACTAATGCTCCTTCCGTCTTCCAATCCTTCATGAATGATATTTTCAGGGATTTTGTGGATAAATTTCTGATTGTTTATTTGGATGATATCTTGATTTTTTTTTACCAACGACTGGGACTCTCATGTGAAACATGTTCGGACGGTGTTCCAGATTTTGAGAGAGAATGCACTGTATGTGAAGGGATTAAAATGTATTTTTGGCGTACAGAAGGTCTCATTTCTGGGATTCATTTTGTCTCCGTCTGTTATTGAAATGGACCCGGTCAAGATTCAGGCCATCTGTGATTGGGTTCAACCTACTTCATTAAAGGCTCTTAAGAGATTTTTGGGTTTTGCCAATTTTTATCGTAAATTTATTGGTTATTTCTCCGGTATTGTTAAACCATTGACTGATTTGACCAAAAAGGGTTCTGATGTGGTGAATTGGCCTCCTGAGGCAGTTTCTGCATTTCAGGAACTTAAGCAGAGATTCACTTCTGCTCCTGTTCTACGGCAGCCTGATGTTGCTCTACCATTTCAGGTGGAGGTTGATGCTTCTGAAATTGGGGCAGGTGCCGTTTTGTCCCAAAGGGATCCAGAGACCTCTAAGAGTAACCCTTGTGCCTTTTTCTCTCGAAAGTTTTCTCCAACTGAACGTAATTATGACGTGTGTAATCGGGAGTTATTGGCCATGAAGTGGGCCTTTGAAGAGTGGAGACATTGGCTGGAAGGAGCCAAATATCAGGTGGTGGTCCTCACGGACCTTAAGAACCTGGTTTATCTCGAATCAGCCAAGCGACTTAATCTTAGAAGGCCAGGTTCGCCTTGTTTTTCACACATTTTAATTTTGTGGTTTCTTTTCTTCCGGGCACTAAGAATGTTAAACCGGATGCCCTCTCAAGGAGTTTCTTTGCGGATTCTCCTGAGTTATCTGATCCTGCTGTTATTTTGAAAGAGGGTGTAGTACTTTCCTCCATCTCACCCAATTTGAGACTGGCTCTGGAGGGGTGTCAGGAGGATAAACCTGAGCGCTGCCCTGTTGGGAAATTGTTTGTCCCAGACCAGTGGAAGAAGAGTGTGATGTCTGAGATTCATTGTTCCGCGTTGGCTGGTGATCCCGGGATTTTTGGTACCAGAGACTTAGTGAGTCGATCCTTTTGGTGGCCTACTTTGTCTTGTGATGTCAGGGAGGTTGTGCAGTCCTGTGGGACTTGCTCTCGTTCCAAGCCTTGCTCTCGCTCTAGTGGTTTGCTAATGCCATTACCTGTGCCCAAGAGGCCATGGACCCATATCTCTATGGATTTTATTTCCGACCTCCCTGTCTCTCAGAGAATGACCGTTATCTGGGTAATCTGTGATAGATTTTCCAAGATGATACATCTTGTGCTATTACCTAAGTTGCCTTCCTACTCCGAGTTGGTGCCTTTGTTCCTTCAGCACGTGGTTCGGTTGCACGGCATTCCGGAGAACGTTGTCTGACAGAGGAGTCCAGTTTGTTTCCAGATTTTGGAGGACATTTTGTTCTAAACTTGGTGTTCAGTTATCTTTCTCCTCTGCATTTCATCCTCAGACCAATGGACAAACCGAGAGAACAAACCAGACCTTGGAGACTTATTTGAGATGTTTTGTGTCTGCTGATCAAGATGACTGGGTCTCTTTTTTGTCTTTGGCTGAGTTTGCTCTTAATAATAGGGTTAGCTCTGCCACCTTGATGTCTCCATTTTCTGCAATTCTGGGTTTCACCCTTGATTTTCTTCGGGACAGGCGGAGGCTTCTGTCTGTCCGGGTGTTGACTCTGTTGTGGAGCGAATGCAGCAGATTTGGGACCAAGTAGTGGAGAGGTTGTCTCTCTCTCAAGAGAAGGATCAGCAGTTTGCCAACCGGCATAGGACTGATGGTCCTCTTTTTAAAGTGGGGGACTTGGTTTGGCTGTCCTCAAGAAATATCCCTATGAGGGTTGCGTCTCCAAAGTTTAAGCCTAGGTTCATTGGACCTTATAAGATCATGGAGATTCTTAATCCGGTTTCCTTCCGTTTGCTTCTTCCAGGGACATTTAAGATTCATAATGTGTTCCACACGTCCTTATTGAAGAGGTTTGTCGAGCCAGTGGTTCCTATGGCTGCACCTCCTGACCCTGTTTTGGTTGAGGGCAATCTGGAGTATGTGGTTGAGAAAATATTGGATTCTCGTTTTTTTTAGACGGAAACTCCAGTATTTGGTTAAGTGGAGAGTAGCGTTGAGTATTCCAATACTGCAAATATCGGGTATCGGCCGATATTCGCAGTATCGGAATTCCGATTCCGAGATCCGATATTTTTGTCATATCGGATACCGGAATCGCAATTGTCCTGTCAGTGTCCATCCGTCGGGTCTGTCAGGAGTCAGCGGCATTTACCTGGCCGAAGATCCCCGATGGTCACGTCCTGGACTGCTTGATGGCCGCCATCATCTTCTCCATGGCGGTCACGTGCAGTTTCTCGCGATAACTGCACGTGCTGCCGGGTAATCGCGGCCGTAAAGCAGTCCGATGACGTCACCGCCGGAGAAGGAGGTAAACAGCTCTGCTGCGTCGGGATGTTAGGCCCCCCCTGGCATTCCAATGTAGCAGAGCTGGATCGTCGTGGGACACTCGTTACTATGGACTACGTCGGACAGGTGGTATACTGTTGGTTTGTTTTTTTCCTTTTTTTGCAGGAGATCGATGGAGTCACAGGATGAGCATGTAATAAAACAAATGAAAACTGTGTTGTCTCTTTTATTTCATTAAAAGACTTTTTTCTTGCTGTCTTTTTTTTTAAACATTTGAAAACTTTGTGATTAATAATGGATCGGTGTCTTATTGACGCCTCTCCATTATTAACCGGGCTTATTGTCACCGTGCAATCAACGGTGACATTAACCCCTTATTACCCCACTTGCCACCGCTACAGGGCAAGTGGGAAGAGCCGGGTAAAGTGCCACAATTGGCGCATCTTTTGATGCGCCAATTGTGGGGCTGCTGTAGCCTGGTATTATCAGGCTGTTGAGGGCCAAAATCCATGGGCCTTGACAGCCTTTTAATACCAGGCCGCAGCAGTCTGCGTTTTACTTGGCTGGTTAACAAAAATAGGGGGGACCCCACGCCATTTTTTTTCGAGGGGATCCCCTATTTCTCCAGTAGCCTTCCACGACAGCATAGGAGGTTGTCTCCTTTCCCTATTGGGGGACAGGAACACAGAGAGGTTAAAAACCCCTCCCACCTCCCATTCGTCAGTGTATTCCTGTCCCCCTTGGGGCACGGAGAGATACATCATATGCTGCGTGGCCGGCTTTTCTGCAGCAGTACCTTCTATGCGGTGTCTTCACCCTCTTGCCGGGCAGCGGTGGTCGGGGCCTCGCGCCTCCCTCCTCCGGTCCTGCTCCCGTCTCCCGGATTCGGGACCACAATGAGCCGGCTTCCCTGCGCCCCTTCATGGGGGTAAAGCGGGCCGGCTCCCCCCGCCGGAGGCCTCCCGCAGCCCTCCGGCGTCTCCCCCTCCTCGCGCGTCGCTTGACCCGGAAGTGGAGGCAGAGGCTCCTGGTCACTTCCGGGTCATACACTCCATAATGGAGCGCTGGTGATTTCCGGCAGGGAACCACCGATGACGCAGGCACTCGCTTGACGGCCTGTGCTGGGACCGGAGGGGGAGGGGGATACTGAACGCTGGGCAGCCGCTATACCAAAGAGTATTTAAAGCTGCCAGAAGACGTCAGCAGGTAAGCGCCTTTGGGCTGAAGCCTGCTATGGATACGTCCAGCCCTGCAGCTGCAGAGCCCAGCGTTCCCCCAGCTACTGTAGGTATTGGGATGGGTCTCCCTTTAAGAGGCTCCTGGTACTTTAGTCCCTTATACCCCTCTCCCTCTATTTTAGGGAGAAGGTTCCGTCCAGAGACCCTCAGTAAAAAGAAACAAGTGTATCATGTGTTCACTAAAATTGCCACTGAATTGGGACAAAAAGCTCTGCCAAAAGTGTACTGATAAAGTAGTCAGAGCAGAGCATCCCTCGCTACTAGAGGAAATGCGAGTCCTAATTAAACAAGAGGTACAAACCTCCATAGCTGCACTAATACCTCCACCGCCTAATCCACCCTCACCTGGTCCGCCTCCCTCAAAAAAGAGGAAATTCCAGCCCGAGCTTTCGGACTCAGATTCCGACATTTCCCAAGGATCATCTTCATCCAAATGGGGGAATCCCTTACTACAGGCGGAAATCAGAAAATTCCTGTTTTCCTCCGAGTATACTGAAGAGCTTGTAAGCGCTGTGCGGAGTACCATGGGGTTAGAGGACCAACCAATTTCTCACTCAATACAGGATGAATTCTTTGGTGGGTCCCAAGCGGAGAAATCTGTAGGATTTCCAGTGCATAAAAGCATATCGGACATGATTGAACGGGAGTGGGACCTTCCGGAAAAACGTCTCACGACCCCTTCAGAATTAAAAAATCGTTTTCCCCTTGATAAAAATGTAATCAAATGGGATATTCCTAAGGTAGACTCCCAAGTGGCAAGAGTGGCAAAGAAAACGGTACTCCCTTTTGAGGATTCGTCCCAGCTAAAGGATCCCATGGATAGAAAGATTGAAAGTCTCCTCAAAAAATCTTGGGAGACCTCCACTTCATCCCTAAAATGTAACACAGCGTCCACCTGCGTTGCCAGATCTCTCCATCGCTGGCTCCAGGAAATGGAAAACCACATTTCCCAGGGTACTCCGCGAGCTGATATGTTAGACTCCCTGCCTATTCTCCATAAGGCAGCGGGGTTCCTAGCTGATTCCTCGATGGAATCCATTCGTATTGCGGCAAGGAATTTGGTCCAAACAAACTCAGCGCGGAGAGCTCTCTGGCTTAAAATGTGGAGTGGAGATGTCACCTCCAAAATAAAATTATGCTCCATCCCCTTCAAAGGGGATTATGTATTTGGGCCGATCCTGGACGAAATCTTGGAGAAAGCCACTGATAGAAAGAAAGCTCTTCCAGAGCAAAGACCTCCGAAAAAGCGTGTTTTTCGACCTTCCCAATCTCAACCCCCTCAGTATAGGGGTAAGGGGAAGACAGGAAGGTGGAGTCATACCAAGGGGAAACCAAAAAATATCCTTGTGCCCAATCAGGGACAACAAGAAAAACAATGACTCCGAGCCGGTGGGGGGGAGACTCTCGACTTTTTGGCGCAGTTGGCAAAAAATTACCAACAGCCGCTGGGTACTAAATGTATTGAAGGAAGGTCTTCTGATAGATTTCGAGACTTCTCCCCCTCCATTGTTCAGGGTAACCTCCCTTCCATCGCAGGAGACTCAAACCCTAGTTGCTACGGAGATACGACAATTGATAGCCTCGGGTGCAATTTCACCAGTTCCGTCGAACGAACGAGGAAAAGGACATTACTCCCGTATCTTCATTGTGAAGAAACCATCAGGGAAAGCAAGGGTTATAATAAACCTGAAAACCCTCAACCAATCAGTAACCTATCAGAGGTTCAAGATGGAATCCGTAAAATCAGCAATCCCCCTGATAACTCCTCACTCGTTCATGGCAACTATAGATCTCAAAGATGCCTATTTCCACATCCCAATTCATCATCTTCATCAGAAGTATCTGAGATTTGCAGTCCGACTAGGTCTCGAAACAGTACATTACCAATTCAATGTGCTCCCCTTCAGGATCTCTTCAGCTCCAAGAGTATTTTCAAGAATTATGTCGGAAGCAGTGGCACATATCCGGGAGCAGGGTGTAGCTATAGTTCCTTATCTGGACGATCTGTTAATCATCGGTCCCTCAGTCGAGACCCTCGATTTACGGGTAGCCAAAACTCTACACATCCTGCAGAACTTAGGGTGGATCGTAAACTTAAAGAAGTCTCAGCTCCAACCCTCAAAAGTAATAAGATTTCTTGGAATTCTTTTAGACTCAGAGAGTCAAAGATCTTATCTACCGGACGACCACTGCCAAACATTGATATCCAAAGCCTCGTCCTTCAGGAAGCAGAGGACCCCTACGCTACGATCAGCCATGTCCCTGTTGGGTTCCATGACGGCCTGCATACAATCGGTGGCTTGGGCTCAGGCCCACTCCAGAATCCTACAGGCACACATTCTAGTGAATTGGAATGGAAACCCTGCTTTGTTGAACAAGATTCTGACACCAGGGAATGTCAAAGCCTCCCTAGTCTGGTGGACAAAACCATCAAATCTGCGCAAAGGAATAGACTGGATTCAAACTCCATTGTTAACTGTAACTACAGACGCAAGCTCGAGAGGATGGGGCGCTGTAGTTCTACAAATTCCCTTCCAGGGTCTATGGAGTCAGCAAGACAGCCTCAGATCCTCCAACTACAGGGAGCTGAAGGCAGTGTACAAAGCCTTCCAGGCTGCAGGTTCTCTAATTTCTGGACATCACGTCAAAGTCCTCTCGGACAACATGACTACGGTGGCTCACCTCAAACATCAAGGAAGCCCCAAATTCAACTGTCTGAGGACTGTTTCGAACCTTATCCTCAACTGGGCAGAATCCCATCTTCTTTCACTATTAGCGATACATCTAAAAGGTTCGGAAAATTTCCAGGCAGACCTTCTGAGTCGCCAAGACATACAGCCAGGGGAATGGAGTCTGAAGAGGAAAATCTTCACCTCGCTCACAGAAATGTGGGGTCTTCCCGAGGTAGACCTGATGGCTTCGGGCCAAAACGCCGAGGTCAAAACATTTTTTTCCCTAAACCCAGGAGATGGGTGTCAAGGAGTGGATGCCTTCAATCATCCCTGGAAATTTCGGCTGGCCTATGTGTTTCCTCCGATACCTCTACTAGCAAGAACTCTGCGAAAAATTCTGGACGACCAGGTTCCGGTCATTTTAGTGGCTCCGATGTGGCCAAAAAGAAGTTGGTTCCACCTCCTACTACAACTTCGGGTAGAAGGACCAATTCTTCTACAACCGGAAGGCGATCTCCTCCAACAGGGTCATCTCCATCATCCAGATCCTCGAAAACTCAATCTAGCAGCTTGGTTGCTGAAACCCAGGTCCTCAGAGCAAAGGGTCTTTCGGATCAAGTAATTGATACTTTACAAAAATCCAGAAAACCAGTAACTAATGCTATTTACAGTAAAATATGGAAAAAGTTTTCCTCCTGGTATCATCCTGATACACCAGACCCACTTCGTCCCAACATTTCTAAAATTTTGGATTTTTTACAAAAAGGTTTAGACCTGGGTCTCAAGCCAAACACATTAAAAGTCCAGGTGTCTGCGCTAAGTTCGGTATTCGACCAGGACTTAGCATGCCATAAATGGATTAAAAGATTCATGATCTCGGCTCTCAGACTGCACCCCAAGAAACAGTATATTGTCCCACCATGGGACCTAAACATAGTACTCAAAGGACTCACAGGACCTCCCTTTGAACCTCTAACCTCATGTTCCCCCTACCTACTTTCATGTAAAACTGCCTTTCTGATTGCTATTTCTACAGCTCGAAGGGTAGGGGAGCTACAGGCTCTCTCAATCCGAGAACCCTATCTTTCTATAAGAGAAGACTCTATTATATTTCACCCTGATCCATCATTTTTGCCCAAAGTGGTATCAGACTTTCATCGCTCGCAAGACATAATTTTGCCTTCATTCTGCCAAAACCCAGCGAACCTTAGAGAACAAGAGTTCCACACGCTGGATGTCAGAAGAATTGTTCTTCACTACTTAGAACTCTCATCATCCTTTAGAGTTGACCAGAACCTCTTTGTACACTTATACGGTAAAAATAGAGGTAAAAAAGTGGCGAAAAATACGATTGCCGCCTAGATAAGGAAAGCCATAACAGAAGCATACCTAGTCCAGAATTTAGATCCGCCAGCGGCCCTAAAGGCCCACTCAACCCGGTCCATGGCAGCGTCCTGGGCTGAAAGAGCTGGAGCTTCGTCCGAGCAGATTTGCAGGGCTGCAACATGGTCTTCCCTGCATACCTTCACGAAACACTACAGATTGGACTTCTGGTCCAATCGAGATTTAGTCTTTGGCCGGAAAGTCCTCCAGGCCGTAACCCCCCCTTAATATTGAATTGGTTGGTATACCTCCTATGCTGTCGTGGAAGGCTACTGGAGAAAAAAGAATTATTCTTACCGTTAATTCGGTTTCTAGTAGCATTCCACGACAGCACCAATTCCCTCCCGAAATTCTTGGATTAAGTTCTGAGAATACTAAAGGTAACCGTTCCTAAAATGTGGTGGTAAAACACTGACGAATGGGAGGTGGGAGGGGTTTTTAACCTCTCTGTGTTCCTGTCCCCCAATAGGGAAAGGAGACAACCTCCTATGCTGTCGTGGAATGCTACTAGAAACCGAATTAATGGTAAGAATAATTCTTTTTTATGTTAACCAGTCAAGCTAAGCAGACTGCTGTGGCCTGGTATTATCAGGCTTGCAAGGTTCATGGATCTTGGATCCTTACCAGCCTGAAAAAACAGGCCTCAGCAGTCTGCTTCATCTGGCTGGTTAACAAAAATAGGGATGACCCCACGCCATTTTATCGAGGGGATCCCTTATTTTTGTCAACCAGCCAAGATAAGCAGACTGCTGTGGCCTGGTATTATCAGGCTGGCAAGGTCCATGGATCTTGGCTCCTTAACAGCCTGAAAATCCAGGCTTCAGTAGTCTGCTTCATCAGGCTGGTTAACAAAAATAGGGGGGACCCCACGCCATTTTTTTTTTCGAGGGGATCCCCTATTTTTGTTTCAGTTCACTTCAGGTCAGCCGGGATTCCCTCTGATGTCACTGATGGTGTCCCTGGCTGACCTGAAGTGATAGTGGCAAGCAATCAATTAAGCTTTCCACTTCCTCTCCCGTCAGCCAAGAGAGGACCTCATTCATTCGGGGGCTTTACTGTGAGGCTGCAGCATTAGCTGCGGTCCCTGCAGTAAACATTAACCCTTTCTGATGGATTACACCGTGGGACCTGACTGTGCATCGGATAGGTAAGAATAATGTTGCTTTTTTGTTTTATTTTTATTACAGGAAATGGTTTTAGCAGGAAAATAAAAGATGGTCAAAAACTGTGTCTTTATTTCATTAAAATGATTTTTAATTAAAGTGTGTGTGTTTTATATTTATTTCATGCAATAGGATTAATAATTGATAGTTGTCTAATTGACAGCTCTCAATTATTAACCTGGCTTAAGGTCACCTTTCAATAGCAAGGTGGCTTTAACCCCTTATTAACCCATTCACCACTGTTACAGGGCAATGGGAATAGACGGGCAAAGTGCCAGAAAGGGCGAATCTAATTATAGATTTGCCTTTTCTGGGGTGTCTGGGGGCAGATGTTAGTAGCCGGGGGGGGGGCAAAAATAATGGTCCTCTCTGGGCTATTATTATCTGCCCCCACTCGCTGGCTTTGTCTGTCTGGTTGAGAAAACAGGGCGGGAGCCCACGCATATATATATATAGTGTACATACACTTCGACATAGTATAATAGCCGCTAATTAAGTTGTCGGCTTTTGTGAAATTATAGACCCGATATGAAATGACACATGGTTTACATAGAGTTAATCATGTAATTTCATGTAGTTTGATATATGGTTTTCACTAACAATTACATGAGTGTATGTGTGCAAAATTACACACATGTAGGGCTTAATTAAAGGTGTAAATTTGTTGAAAAATAATGCGTTTTTTTTTTACAACGAATTTACACATTTAGTTAACCCTACATGTGTGAAATTTTGCGCACATACACTCATGTAATTGTTAGTGAAAACCATATATCAAGCTACATGAAATGACATGATTAACTCTATGTAAACCATGTGTCATTTCATGTCGGGTGGTTCTGAAATTTCACAAAAGCCGGCAATGCCCGGTAATTGAATCAGAGGCTATTTTAGTATGTAGAAGTGTATGAACTATAAATATGTGTGTGTGTATGTGTGTGTATATATATATATCTATATATATATATAGATCTATATATATATAGATCTATATATATATATAGATATATATATATATATAGATATATATATATCTACTATATATATATATCTAACAATGACATGTATGTATGTGTGTATATGTATGTGTATATATATGTGTGTGTATATATGTATTCTATGTGTGTATATATAATGTTTACAAGGAAAGAAAGGGGTTTTTTTAATTCCGATATTTCTGTCCCATAGACTTGCATTGGGTTTCCGGTATCGGAATCGGGTATCGCCGATACTTTTTGAGTATCGGCGATACCCAATCCGATCGGATATTTATGAATATCGGGCAGTATCGCTCAACACTAGTGGAGAGGTTATGGTCAGGGGGACAATTCTTGGGTGTTTGCTTCGGACATCCGTGCTAGGAGACTGATCCATGCCTATCACCGAGCTCATCCTGATCTGCCTGGTTGCACAAGTGAGGGTTCGGTAACCCCTCCTCAAGGGGGGGTACTGTTGTGAATGTGTTGGAGATTATTTCTGAGCATAGGCTCCCTCTGGTGGTTTCTGACAGTACTGAACCTTCCAGCGAGGAATGGCAATCTGGGATCACTGACTGGGCTGATATAAGGGAGTTCCCCTCCCATGATGCTCGCCGGTGATCAATTGTTCTTGTCTCATTTGTGGTTCCTGGTTCATTTGGAAGTTTGCTGGTGTCTTGCCTGCGTCTGCTGCTTTCAGATAAGATATTTTCTGCCTCTTTTTGTGCTTGCTATTTGCATAGTTTTCTGCACCTTTGTGGAGGACAGCCGGGTCCCCTCCTGGGGCCTGTGCTCCTCAGGCTAAGTGCACACGTTCAGGAATGTGTGCAGAATTTTCCTGAGCAAAACCTGACTTTCAGCAGCAGATGGAAGGAAGGAAGACACTTCATTACTTAGTGGGTAGGCGGAGCCCAGATAGGATTGACACCTCAGATTAGAAAGAGTGTTGACCGGCCCCTCCAGCTCGGGCTCCTCCTACTCCAGCTTCTCAGTCTAAAATTTGAGGTCTCAGAGGATGGTCGCTGCTGAAGGCAGCTCCTCAGAAGATTTTTTTATTTTTATCGGACAAGAGACTTGGATCACCAGAGGTGGTCTAGAGGTCTCAGGGGTCTCAGCGCTGCTGGACCCCCACCTCTCCCTTGGCGATCTGTGATACCCTGTATGGTGGTCCCTGCAGAATTCTGCCGGCCCTGCGGGGATGAGGTTATGCTTCCCTGGCGGGGACGCATACCGCGCACAGGGGTCACTGCGATCCCCGCCCTGGGGGGAAGCGATGGGCACAGCGCCACAAACCCCGAGGGGTCCCTGTGGCGCTTGGCTGGTGAGTACTCCACATTTTTATTAATGTTTGTCAGTGCTTTCAGCGACTGCTGCGGCAGCGCTGTTACATGTGTGTATGGTGACTGTGTTTTGTCCGCAGGCGGATACCTGCAGGACATGGGAACGGAGGACTCCCGCGCTTTTTTTGAACCGGCGGGGGGCGTGGCTTCGCGCTCTCCCGGGCAGGAAGCGCTCTGAGCGCGGGATTTCCCCTGCCTCTTCTCTTCCGGCTCTCTCCTCAGCGCGGCAGCCATTGCTGGCCTCGGGCTCCTCATTCCCCGCTCCCCCCGACCGATCAAAGGACACTGCACCACGAAGCCAGCAGGGTGAGTCGCTTCTGCCTCTCAGGGCAGAAGCTTAACCCCTTCACCCACACAGCGCAGGGCACCGCACTAAACGTCGCCGCTAACGATTTGAATAACGACGCATACTAATGCGATCGTTTTGGTGACGCTAGTAACGGCCACTCTGAAAAAGCAGCGCAATATTTTAGCGCTCTAGTTGGCGTTTTTTATCTTTAGTGTGGTATATCTTATGCATATCTCTTAGAGGCCCTGGGGCTTGCAGGTTGTGGGGTGTCTGCGACATAACCCCTATGAAGGGTTAACCCTGACAGCAATTTTTCTGATACAGCTGGGGTAGCTCTCTCATTTAAAGAGCTTTAACCCTTCAGTGTTTTCGTGTCAGCCAGCGTTCCCGCTGGCGGTCCCGATGGCGACGCATACTTATGCGATCGTTTTGTGTGATCGTTTTGATATCGTTGGAGAATGGACGCCGAACTGAGACGATCTCATTGGTGGCGCATAGGCGGTTAACGATCTCAATGACGACTTTAACGGTCGTTGCGATGTACGAAACAGCACACATCGTTTTTCAAAAGGTGCCGGACAGCACCAACGGGACACCAAAGATGTATAAGGTCCAGTACTGTAGTGAACGAATCACAACAGAGGCCACGTCGTTGCTACATGCCACAGCAATCTTGTTTAGTGTGGCATGCCCCTTAACCCCTTAGTAGGTGGTTAACCCTGGTTGAGGGACAGCTGGGGTAGCTTTTTCTTAAGAGCTTAACCCTTCCGCTTCTTCTTCCCCTTGAGAACGGGGAAGAGGTTTTTCCACACTTTTCTATTACTGACAGGTTTAGCCTGTCTTTATACTGTGTGAGGACATTCCAGATGCAACGTCTCCCAGATTCGCTACAGGATCAGTCTCGCGTTTTTTGACGCACAGGGCGTCAAGCGAGGGTTCCCCTCCAAGCTCGGAGGGGGAGATTTCCGATTCGGATACAGAGGCTTTTATTGAGCCATGAGGGAGACGTTACAGTTACCGGAGGAGGTAACTAGACGTCCTGGTAAGTCGACCCGGAAGAAAGTCGCATAGCCGCGACCGGCATTACCATCTATGAATGAGCTTAATGGAGCTCCTGTGTCCAGGTAAACGTTTTCAGGACACGGTTTTTTTGAGACACGGTATTCGTGTTCTACGGAATGATGGATAATTAAATTCCTTCTCCTGAAGTGGATGTCCTTTTTATCTCAGCTTAGCAATTCCTCATTGCTTCCTGTTAAAGGAAAGGCGAGTCAGCAGGACCCGCTGGACACAAGAACGGAGATGGCGGCGAAATTCGCCTACGAGGTCGCGGGTTATGGATTTCCTAGGATCCATGTGTGCTCTAAAGCTTCCCTATGCTGGTTGGTCCGTATACGTACGGTATTGCTAAATAGATCTCCGTTATCTGAACTGTGTCACTACTGTCCAGGGTGCAATCCTCGACAATCACAGTCAGAAGAGCACTGTGGCTTAAACAATGGACGCGGTTTCCTAACAAGGGGGGTCAGCTATTTGGATCTGACCTCACAGAGCTGATTAGCATGGCTAAGGCAAAAGAAGCGGCTTTATCGCAGCGAAGGGCTATGACTTCTGTGTCTGGCAGGCCTAGTACCAGTAGTGGTCGGCGGCCCTTTCGGTCCAGGAGACGATCCGGTCAGTCCTCATGGGGATCGGGTCGTCCTTCTTTTTCGGGAGCCTCTCAGGAATCCCGCTCTACCTGGAAACAAAGTTTCCGTCTAGAACAAGCGGGAAGCTGACAAGAAACCCGCCAAGGTGGACTTACGCCAGGGGGCCACTCGAGGGCTTTCGAGTGGGGGGTCGCCTGCTCCAATTCAAAGCGTCTTGGATTTCCCGCGTTCCGGATGCCTGGGTAACGCGTGTCGTGTCGGCAGGCTCTTTCATAGATAATTTTTCTCTCAACCCCCGGGCAGTTCTTTTTGCCAGTCTCGCACGTCAGAGCCCGAGCTAATTGCCGCTCTGCTGCGAGAGGTCAATTTCCTTCTGCTGAAATACCGGTTTCGCCAGAGGACCGGGGAAGAGGACCAATTTTTTTGTGGTATCCCAAAAAAGGAGAACAAATTTCGACCTGTTCTGAATCTCAAAAGATTGAATCGACATGTCCACCCCTAAAATTCCACATGGAGTCGCTTCGCTCCGTTGTGGCAGCCCTGTCGCAGAACGACTTTCCCGTCGGAAGAGCTCATCAGCGCTTCCTTTGTTTTGCCATAGGTCAGGACCATTACCAGTTTGTGGCTCTGCCATTCGGCTTGGTCTCAACGCCCAGAGTTTTTACAAAAATTCTGGCGCCTCTCATGGCAATTCTTCGAAGACAGGGAGTTACGATTCTTTCCTACCTGGACGACCTTTTGATCGTGGCGTCCTCAAAGGAGGAAGCGGTGACAGCTCACAATCGATCCCTTCAGCTCCTGGAGGACTTCGGTTGGCTGTTCTATTGGGAGAAGTCCTCTCTGGGTCAATTCCGTTTTTGGGGACGGTAGTCCCTACCTCCAGACAAGCGGGCATGTCTCCTTCGACATGTACAGATTATGAAGTCTTCGACAGCATTATCCCTTCGGGAGTGTATGCGTCTTCTGGGTTTTCATGGTCCATGAAGAGTGCAGTATCATCTTTCCTCGCAGGGTGCGAGAATCTCTAGGATGGTGGTTACGTCCAGGAGTGTTATCCCTGGGGAAGTCTTTTCTCCTTCCGAGGTGGTCGGCCATAACCACCGATGCCTGCCTGAGGGCTGGGAGGATGTCTGAAACGATTTCTAGATTCAGGGAATATGGTCATCGGAAGAGTTTTTTTCTACCGATCAACATCCTGGAATTGAGGGCAATTTTCCTTTGCCTCCAACACTGGACGGTCCCTTTTGAGCAGTCTGCCAGTCCAAGTGCAGACAGACAACGCGACGGCGATTGCGTATACCAACCACCAGGGCAGGACGAGGAGTTCCAGGCTCATGGTGGAGGTGTCTCGAATCCTGATTTGGGCCGAGACCAGAGTGCCAGCCATCTCTGCGATACACATTCCAGGGGTTCAGAATATCACGGCGGACTTCTTCAGTCGCGAGAAGATGGATTCCGGAGAATGGAGTCTTCATCCAAAAAAATTTCCACTGCTGGGCTCCCGTTGGGAAACTCCCCAGGTGGATTTGATGGCATCCAGGTTCAATGCCAAGCTATCGACCTTCATGTCCAGGTACAAGGACCCGAAGGCTGTGGCGGTGGATGCTCTGGTGGCTCCGTGGGGCCAATTCGAGCTGATTTATGTGTTTCCACCGATATCTTTGCTTCCTCTGATACTGCTTCGGATCAGACTGGAGAGAATCCCGGCTATGTTGATAGCCCCAGATTGGCCAAGGAGGACGTGGTTCTCGACACTGATGTCGCTTTTGGCGACATCGCCTTTTCCACCTCCCCTTCGTCCGGACCTGTTAACTCAGGGGCCCGTTCGTCATCCGGACTTGAAGTCTCTGCGTTTGACGGCGTGGCTCTTGAGACCGAAATATTGACCCGTGGAGGTTTTTCAGCCAAAGTCATTGCCACTTTGCGAGCTGCCAGTAGTCCGGCTACTACTAATATTTACCACAAGACTTGGGAAGTTTTCTTCTCGTGGTGTTTGGGTTCTTCAAGGAACCCGAGGAAATTTTCCATTCCCAATTTGTTGGCTTGTCTGCAGTACGGGCTGGACAAGGGTTTGGCAGTTAGCACTCTGAAGGGTCAGGTTTCTGCTGTCCTTACTATTTCGGAGGGCTATCGCCTCGCGTAGGGACGTGCGTTCCTTTTTTTTCGCGGCGTAACCCGTCAGTTTCCGCCACGGAAGGCGCCTGTGTTCCCTTGGCGCCTTAACCTTGTCTTGGAGGCCCTTCAGCATGGGCCTTTTGAGCATATGGACTTTGCTAGCTTTTCTTTACTTCCTTGGAAGGTGGCCTTCCTAGTGGCGGTCACCTCTTTGAGAAGGGTTTTTCAGTTGGCAGTTTTTTCCTGCTCGCCTTCCTTCCTGGAGTTTTTACCCGAATCGTGTAGTGCTTCGCACACGGAGCGATTTTCTACCTAAGGTGGTGTCGCAATTTCATGTTAACCAGGGTATTGTGTTGCCCTCGCTTTGCCCGGGCCCGAGGAATGCAAAGGAACGAGCTTTGCACACATTGGATTTAGTGCGGACCTTGAAGTCCTATTTGTCTGTTACTCAAGGTTTTCGGAAGTCAGACTCCCGGTTTGTGATTCCAGCAGGGCGTTGGCGTGGTCAACGAGTTTCCAAGGACTCTATAGCTCGTTGGATTCGGTCAGCCATCTTAGAAGCTTACCGACTTAAGGGCGAACATTGCCCGATTAAGATTCAAGCTCACTCCACGAGAACTGTGGGTTCATCGTGGGCCTTCCATCAAGGGGCCTCGGCAGCTCAGCTTTGCCGGGCGGCGACTTGGCGCTCCGTTCACATGTTTACAAAGTTTTACATGGTGGACGTCAGTGCTTTCGCTGATGCAGCCTTAGGACGTAGGGTCCTGCAGGCGGCTGTAGTTTAAAGTTCTAGTGAACTTGTATTTGGCGCCTGTTGCGCATTTACCAAGGTTGTTGGGATTCTGCCTGTTATGGTTTTTTTCCCACCCTTAATTTTTGGACTGCTTTGGGACGTCCCACTAAGTAATGAAGTGTCTTCCTTCCTTCCATCTGCTGCTGAAAGACGGATTTTGGTAAGACCTTACCTGTAAAATCCTTTTCAGCGAAGGAAGGAAGGAAGACACTGATCCCTCCCATGGCAGAAGTGTGTTGATGTTTTCAGATGCAGCGCGACCCTTATCGGATAGCGATTATCTGGGCTGAGGTCAGCGCGCTAAGGCTCTTTTCCAGCATCGCCAGCTCATCGCAGTAGTCAGGTTCAGTGAGTAGTACCTGGAACTGTGTGGTTTTTTCTGTTATTTGCATAACCTGTCTCTTTATTCTCTGAAGTCCTTCAGAAGGGGTTATGTTGCTCTGCTGGTGATATTTGCTCTTCCGTAAGCTTGGTACGACTGAGAAGCTGGAGTAGGAGGAGCCCGAGCTGGAGGGGACGGTCAACACTCTTTCTAATCTGAGGTGTCAATCCTATCTGGGCTCCGCCTACCCACTAAGTAATGAAGTGTCTTCCTTCCTTCCTTCGCTGAAAAGGATTTTACAGGTAAGGTCTTACCAAAATCCGTCTTTTTCCGCTGTAAAAACGCGTATTTTTTTGCGTATTTTGCGCGTTTTTACCGCGATTTTTTCCTGAACTTTCTAGGTCAATAATATAGCGGGAAAAACGCTAGAATTCCGCGAAATTAATGAACATGTTGGTACTTTTTCCGAGATGCATTTTTTTTTTCGCGGAATAAACGCACCATGTGCACAAAAATTGCGGAATTCATTCTAAATGATAGGATGCTTAATTCATGCGAAAAAAACGCAAATAATCCTGAACGTGTGCACTTAGCCTCACAGTTTATCTGTAGCCACTGTTATTTGTTCATTTGCTTTTTCCTGCTTTTTCAGCGGCCGCGGCTTGGTTTTGTTCACACTGAGATCTGATTTAGTTGGTGGCGAGATCGTGTGATCTCAGTATTTTTTGATATCAGAATTGTTGGATTTTAGTAGGGTTTTCTGGGTTGCAGAAAGTAATTTCTCCTGTCCTATCTTATTTAGTCAGCTTTTGGTCCCCAACCTTTGCTCAATCTATTTTCTGCCTGCTTTTGTATTTTCTTCTTGTCTAACCGCCATTATATGTTTGGGGGCTGTGCCGAGGCGTCTAGGACCATCGTAGGTACGCTCCACGGCTGCTTCAAGTTGTGTGGTTAGTTTAGGAATCTGCAACCCATCAGTTACCAACCTCTCAGGTGTTCGGCTGCCCGGTCGTTGCTCCTGTCCTCCTCAGTGATCAAATCATAACAGTAACAGGAGAAATTTGACCCCCAAAGTTGTGCAATTTTTCCTGAGTACGCTGATACTCCATATGTGGGGGTAAACCACTGTTTGGGCACACAGTTTTTGAACGCAAAATTTGCAGGAATCAATGGTGGCGCCATGTCGCGTATGGAGACCCTCTGATGTGCCTAAATAGTGGAAACCCCTCAGTTCTAACTCCAACCCTAACCCCAACACACCGCTAACCCCAACTCTAACCCCTACACACCCCTAACCCTAATCCAAACCCTAACCCCAACACACCCCTAATCCTAACTCTAACCACAAGCCTAATCCTAATCCCAACCCTAACCCCAAAACACCCCTAACACTTATCCTAACTCTAACCCTAACCACAAACCTAACCCAAATTCCAACCCCTACCCAAATTCTAACCGTAACCTTAATTCTAACCCTAATGCTAACCCTAGTTCTAACCCTAAGGCTGGGTTCATATTGCGTTTTACCAGCCCGTTCAACACATAGCGTTGACGGGCTGGTAACGGTATAGCATAACGCGATCGCGTTATGCTATACCCGCTAGCGCAGATGAATCAGCAGATAATTCATCTGTGCTAGCGGTGACAGAGCCCAGATGCTGCAGCCCGTGTCCGAGGCTCCGTCACTGAATGATGGCACGTCGCGAACGCATGTCGCTTTACGGCATGTCGCGATGCGCCCACAAATGGGGGTGAATGGCAGCGTTAACGGACTGCGTTATACCGCAGTGTGTCTAACGGACTGCCATGACGCAATATGAACCCAGCCTAACCCTAACCCTGAGGCCCCGTGCACACGTTGCGGATTCACTTACGGATTTTTCCGCACCGATTTTGCTAAATCCGCAGGTAAAATGACCTGCGTTTTACCTGTGTATTTAGCGCTGATTTACTGCGGTTTTTGTGTGAATTTGCCCGGCGGTTTTACTCCTATAATGGAATAGATGTAAAACCACTGTGGAATCCGCACAAAGAATTGACATGCCACGGATTTAAAACCGCAGCAAATCCGCGCAGAAAAATCCGCAGCATGTGCACAGCGGGTTTTTTTTACCATTCATTTACATTGTACTGTACATGGTTTCCGGATCCGCAGCAAAATCCGCAACGTATGCACAGGGTCTAATAGAAAAAAAAAAAATTTATTATTTGTCCCTACCTATGGGGTGATAAAGGGGGCATTTATTTACTTTTTTTCTATTTTGATCACTGTGAGAGTTTATCACAGTGATAAAAATAAATTTTTGGACTATGGAGGGAGCACTGCGCATGTGCCCGCCATTTTCCAAGATGGCGGCGCCCATGAAGAATCCAGGACCGACGCCGGGACGGACCCAGGGACATCGGAGGACCGGTAGAGGTGAGTAGGGGGGTCATAAGGTGAGGGGGGATCAGAAGATGTGGGCAGCGGAGGCAAGGAGGAGGGGAGCAGATAGTGACGGCCGATGTGACTCGGTGTGGGGGGGGGGGTCAGATCTCGTTCTCTAGCCATGGCAGATGCTATTGCAGCATCGGCCATGGTTGGATTGTAATATTTCACCAAATTTCATTGGTGAAATATTACAAATCGCTCTGATTGGCTGTTTCACTTTTAACAGCCAATCAGAGCGATCGTAGCCACGTGGGGGTTAAGCCAAACCCCCCTGTGGTGAAGCACAAAGGGTCTTGTGCCTGCGGGTCGGGTGACCTTTCAGTGACCCCGGTCACCCGGCCTGCAGGAACGCGATCCTTCCATGACACAGGGTGTGCGTCACAGGTCGGCACCGACTTTCATGACGCATACGCTGTCACTGGTCGGGAAGGGTTAAATAGGGGTATGCTGGTGTAGTACTTGTTAACTCCATTTTTACAAAAAGGCTACAATCTGTATGTTATCAGCTCCCAAACGATTTTTCCAGGTGTCCCCAGATAAGTAGGGCATCCTAGTGGGTTTAGTTGGCTATCTTTCCCTCATAAATGTGAAAAGCTGATGTGTATCCGGTTGAACTCTCGCACATTTTATAGAGCTTTATTCTGAACCTTGCCCTCTTAGAAGGAATAAATTGCTTGAGGTGCAGTCTTCCTTTGAATCTTACAAGGGACTCATCAATGGAAATGTTTTCTGTTGAGGTGTAGAGCTTTAAGAACTTTACTGTCAAGTCTTCAATGATGGGTCTGATTTTGAATAGTCTGTCATGTTCTGGGGCATTTCTGGGCAGGCATTGACTATTGTCGTTAAAGTGCCAAAATCTCATGAGCATTTCATAACGGGTCCTAGGAAGAACGGCAGAAAACATAGGGGTCTCTTGAACAGGGTGGTTGGACCAATAGAACCGAATGCTTGTTTTTTTTTAAAGGGAATCCGTCACCTATTTTTTCCCCTATGAGATGCGGCCACCGCCATCAGGAGCTTATCTACAGCATTCTGTAATGCTGTAGATAAGCCCCCGATGTAACCTGAAAGATAAGAAAAACGAGTTAGATTATATTCACGGGGGCGGTCCGGTGCAGTCTGGGTCCGGCGCCTCCCATCTTCTAGTTATGACGTCCTCTTCCTTGCTTCTGTCGTGGCTCCTGCCCAGGCGTACTGATCTGTCCTGTTGAGGGGCATGTTATTTGTTTTTTTTGTTTTTTTTCCGGGAATAGAAAACTCTAATGTGACCAAATTATTGGGGAGACAATTAAGAAAAGCCTAATTCTTTAGCCTAACCCTAACTTTTGAATAAACTGTAACTTTAGCCTTACAGTAACCCTGACTGTAGCCCCAACGCGAACCCTAACTATGGCGCGAACCCTAACTATGGCGCGAACCCTAACTATGGCGCGAACCCTAACTATGGCGCGAACCCTAACTATGGCGCGAACCCTAACTATGGCGCAAACCCTAACTATGGCGCAAACCCTAACTAGCCTTATCTGTTTTCTTACTTTATAACAGGATCACTGACTGACACAGCTGTTGGCAGCAGCACTTGTGACACTGCTTCTCCTCTAATCTCTCACCGACAGGAGATCTGAGGAGAAACAGCGTTTTTATGAGGCAGATCGCCCGGGAAAGTTCATTGCTACAACAAACTTTCCTAGTGATTTGTCTCATTGGCTGGTGTGACGCTGACATCAGAACCTGAACCAATCAGATCTCGATGAGGTCGGGAGTCACAGGAAGCGTTGTGCGCTGGAATCCCCTCGTTATAAGATATGTGGGGTCCCGATGAGCACAAAACCGACCGTAGACAAACGTCGGAGCTGCACAAAGCCCTGCTAGCGCCGACATTTATCTACCATTGGTGGTCATGAAGCGGTTAAGTTAAGGGAACCATCATTTCTGTCCAGGCCTATTTCTTGAGTTTTTTTTATTTTTTTTATTCTGTGGAAGCATGGCTGAAAAGCAATGTCTGACTTTCATCTGTTCATTTTCATAGATTTTTGATTTATTACTTTTGTCAGATTCAAGTTATTTCTGTGACCATTGTGGGTTTTTCTGTCATTAAATGAGGGGTACCAACAATTTACACCACGTGTGTAGGAGGAGGGAATATTTTGACTCCACAGCCACTTTCCGGAAATTAACACGCAGTGGATGTTGGAGAGTGAAAATTACACATTTGCCATTTTCTTACCCAGCACATAGTGCCCAGATTGTGCTCCAGGAGACATACACCGCAAATTAAGTGGATTCTTCTCACTATAATATTGCTAAATACAGGGATAATAAATGTTGTTTGAGCTCACTGCAAGACTCAGAAGTGAGAGCGGATTTTGCTGGATTGGTTTATAGAAACTCTGTCGCTTTTCAACAGCCTTTGAGCCACTAGTAGTGTGGGAACCTCTGTTTTTCCATAGACAGATGATGGACCTGAGTGGGGACTTTTTTTTTTTTGTGAGATGAGAATTGGTATTTCCACCTATATAACATTGATTGGTTTCTTTTTATTCGATATTTGGGAGGCAGAATGAACAAACAGTTGGACACCACACACTACTGGCTCATCCAACAAGGTTTTCTATTAGACTGTGAACTGTCATTGTCATTGTCTTGGTAAATAATTAGTTTTTTACATAGCTTGCCATTTTTATGGATGGTTGAAGTAGAAACGTTCAAAAATATAAAACTCAAGGATATTTTATTAAAAAAAAATGTTTGTCTTAGCAGATGACTGTACCAGGAGATCAGAGGGACAGCTGACATCTTCAGTTTTTAAATCTGATGATCTTGAGATCCTACAAGATACAACTGAAGTGAATCCCATTACTCCAGATACATCATCATCCATTCACAGCAAAGATCTGTCATCTGATCCTATGAAACAGGTCCCATCTTCTGACTCATTACTGACTACTAAGGAAAATCAAAGTCACAAAAGAGGCATTAAAAAACAAACTGCTCCTAAAGCAAAGAAGCCATTTTCATGTTCAAAATGTGGGAAAAGTTTTACACATAAATCACATTTTGTTAGACACCGAAGAACTCACACAGGAGAGAAGCCTTTTCCATGTTCAGAATGTGGGAAATGTTTTAAACATAAAGGGAATCTTATTACACACCAAATAACTCACACAGGGGAGAAGCCTTTTTCATGTTCAGAATGTGGGAAATGTTTTACACGTAAATCACCTTATGTTAGACACCAAAGAACTCACACAGGGGAGAAGCCTTTTTCCTGTTCAGAATGTGGGAAATGTTTTACCCTGAAATGGAATCTTGTTACACACCATAGAACTCACACAGGGGAGAAGCCTTTTTCCTGTACAGAATGTGGGAAATGTTTTAACCAGAAGCCAGATTTGGTTAAGCACCAGAGAATTCACACAGGGGAGAAGCCTTTTTCCTGTTCAGAATGTGGGAAATGTTTTAGCCAGAAAACGACTCTTGTTAGTCACCAGAGAACCCACACAGGGGAGAAGACTTTTTCCTGCTCAGAATGTGGGAAATGTTATAACCGGAAAGCGCATCTTATTGGACATCAGAGCAGTCACACAGGGGAGAAGCTTTTTTCCTGTACAGAATGTGGGAAATGTTTTAGCCAGAAAACGACTCTTGTTAGTCACCAGAGAACCCACACAGGGGAGAAGCCTTTTTCCTGTACAGAATGTGGGAAATGTTTTAGCCAGAAAACGACTCTTGCTAGTCACCAGAGAACCCACACAGGGGAGAAGCCTTTTTCCTGTACAGAATGTGGGAAATGTTTTAGCTGGAAAGCAGATCTTGATCGCCATCAGAGAACTCACACAGGGGAGAAGCCTTTTTCCTGTTCAGAATGTGGGAAATGTTTTAAATGGAAAACAGATCTTGATCGCCATCAGAGAACTCACACAGGGGAGAAGCCTTTTTCCTGTTCAGAATGTGGGAAATGTTTTAATCGGAAAGAGCTTCTTGTTAGACATCAGCGCAGTCACACAGAGGAGAAGCCTTTTTAATTTTTTTAATGTGGGAAATGTTTTACTTGGAAATCAACTGTTAATAAACATCCGAGACGTCACATGGGGGAGAAGTCTTTTTTATGTTTATAATGTTAGAATAGTTTTAACCAAAACTGAATCTTCTTAAATGGGTTGTCTCTTGTCATTCCTCATGTTTGCTGACAAAAGGATAAAGCTAAACTTTATTAATTCCAAATGTAAAACTATACCCATAATTCACCCCCTGAAGGTTAGTCAGTAGGTGACTAATAGAAAAAACATGTACCCCACGTCTCAGTATATAGGGTGAGGTCAGGGGCGTATTACCAGAGGGTCAATCTGGGCGGTAGCCCAGGGCCCAGTGGTGTGGGGGGGCCCACCACAGGGCCGCCATCAGGGCATTACTGCCCTGACTGGCGTATGGAGCCCGGTGGGCAGAGGGGGCCCACATCGGACCCCGTCTCTTCTGTTCACCGGGCTCCTACCGGCAGCCAGCAGGCTAAACCGGGCCCTTAGCGGCGGCGTTTTGTGGTAGATTATCGCTATTGACGTGCGGGCCAGTGCCCGCACATCAATTAACAGCCGCCAGCCAATCGTCATTGTCAGTCGCCGGCAAGTGCGCGCTTGTGGAGGTAACTTCGCCGCAGGAGCACGGCAAGGTAAGAAGGTGGTTTTCAGCTGCAGATGGAAGGAAGAGAGCCACAGTATTCATTACTGATGGGTAGGCGGAGCCCCAGATCAGGATGTCACCTCAGATCAAAAGAGTGCTGACTGGCTGGCCCCTCCAGCTCGGGCTCCTCCTACTCAGCTCCAGTCTAAGATTTGAGGTCCAGAGGATGGTCGCTGCTAATGCAGCTCCTCAGAAGATTTTATTATTTTACATTCGGACAAGAGACTTGGATCACTAGTTGGTCTAGAGGTCTCAGGGGTACCAGCGCTGCTGTACCCCAACCTCTCCCTTGGCGGATCTGTATTTACTCAAAGTCCCTGCAGAATCCTTGCCGGCCCTGGGGGATGAGGAGAGCTTCCCTGGCGGGGACGCAAACCACACGTGCGGTCACTGCGTCCCTCGCCCTGGGGGGAAGCATGGGCACAGCGCCAGAAACCCCTGAGGGTCCCTGTGGCGCCTTGACTGGTGAGTACTCCACACAAAATTTTATTATTAATGTGTGAGTGTTTTAGCGTCTGATGGCAGCGCTATTACATGTATATCAGTATGCTTCAGCACTGCGGTGACAGCGCTATTACATGTTTATCAATGTATTTCACCAGCCTCTCCCTTGGCGGATCTGTAACTACATTATGGCCCCTGCAGAATCTTGCCGGCCCTGGGGGATGAGGAGAGTTTCCCTGGCGGGGGCGCAAACCACACACTGGGGTCACTGCGCTTCCCGCCCTGGGGGGAAGCATGGGCATAGCGCCAGAAACCCCTGGGGGTCCCTGTGGCGTTTCGGCTGGTGAGTACTCCACATTTTGGTAAAATGTGTGTGAGCGTTTTAGCGACTGCTGCGGCAGCCGCTGTACAAATATATGCCGATGACTAGTTTTTTCTATGTCCGCAGGAGGATGCCTGCAGGACGAGGGAAAGGAGGGGAGTACGCGCTCTTTTTATTTTTTGAATTTCGCGCCGCTTCTGAGCGCGCGCTTTACTGCAGCCTCCATTTCCGGCTCCTCTACATGGAGCACACGGAGGCAGAGCGCGGCGGCCATTGCTGACAAGCGAGCCGGCCGGGCAGAAGCTTAACCCCTTCACCTCCACAGCGTGGCTATTGCTGATAAAGCGCTGTAGGTTGAAAGCTCCCCGGATCGTATCCTCCCCTCCCGGCTAGAATACGTGTCCAGCTTGGTGAGTCGCTTCTAGCCCGCCGGGCAGAAGCTTAACCCCTTCACCTCCACAGCGCGGGCGCCGTCTGGGGCACTTCTGAGTGACAGATTGCGCTGTCCTGCGGCTGTTCTCGCATAAGGGGCTCGCACACTCTTTTAATATTAATAAAGAGGCTGTGGGGAGTCTGCGACATTAATGCTGCCACTATACGTTTCCGCTGACGATCCTGATGGCGTCGCATAATATTGCGATCGTTTGTGTGTCATTTTTAATGTCGCTATTAGCTGCCAATCTGGGCGATCTCATTAGCATCGCATAGGCGATTAGCGATCTCCTTGACAACTTTGGCGGTCATTGCGTTATAAAAAACAGCGCAATTTTTTAGCGATCTTGTGGAACGTTTTCTGTTTAGTGTGGCATGGCTGTCCTGCAGCTGCGACCTTATAAGAGGCGCCTGAGATTCGCACACCCTTTTTCACTATCAAGGTTGTGGGGAGTCAGCTACTTTAACCCCTTCTTAGGAGGTTAACTCTTAATGGGAGACAGCTGGGGTAGCTCTTTCTTTTGAGCTTTAACCCTTCAGCGTTTGTTTTTTATTTAAGTACTGCTCTGGTTACTGACAGGTTTATCCTGCCATATACTATGCAAGGGTATGTCAGAGACCCTCTCCCAGATCCGTTACGGATCAGCCTCGCGTATCTGACACGCAGACCTCGACTCATACACGGTCAGAGGTTCCAATGGTGTCAAAATGAAGGCCTTCACTGGTTTCTATTGATGACCTTTTAGGTTATGGAGTGTCAACTAGACCCTCTCAAGGGAGCGACACAAATCGGTGTTTTTCCTTCTCGCTTAGCGAAGAAGTCCGATTCGGTTAAGGAGGATCGGCAGGGACACCCTGCCTCTCTCTCAGGGGCCGTACTAAAATTTCTGTGGAAGCCATGTGGACGTTACAGTTACCAGAGGAGGTAACTAGTCGTCCTGGTAAGTCGGCCCGGATGTTGCAAGGGTCGCATGGGTCGCGATGACCTTACAAACTGTATCCGTTTTTCTACGGAGTTATTTGTTAATTGGACCCCTTCTCCTGAAGTGAATGTTCCTTCATTCCAGCTTAGCAAATCTTCCTGGTAAAAGGGAAGACGAGTCTGCAGGACACGCTGGACAGAAAAACGGAGATGGCAACAATTTCCATCTGCGAGGCCGTGGATCATAGATTCGGTATTAAGGATCTAGGTGTACTTGTTAAGTTCCCTGAGCCGGTTGGACCGTCTAAGGACGGCGTGGCAAGTTTCCCTCTATCAAGGTAGATGGGCTTTTCTAGTTGAAGGATAATGCGTCACTGCTATCCAGGGCGCAATCCTCGGCAGTTACAGTCAGAAGAGCACTGTGACTTGGATGGAACGCAGTTTTCCAACAGGGTTTGCTATCTTTAGCTTAGAAAGTGGTCAGCTATTTGACTGACCTCACGGAGCTGATGCCAAGGCAAAGGCAAAAGAAGCAGCTTTACCGCAGCGCAGAGCTGTGACTTCTGCGTCTGGCAGGACTTGTGCCGATAGTTATCGGCAGTCCTTTTCGGTTCAAGGGATGATCTGACCAACCCTCTGGGGGTTTGTGTCGTCTCTCTCTTTTTAAAAAAAAAAAAAAAAGGGGCAATTCTCAGAAATTCCGCATACCCTGGAAACAGAACTTCTGTTAAGGCAGAAGCTGGCAAAAAAAAAAAAAAAATTCGCTAAGGCGGACTGACTTCTGACATTCCGTCAGAGCCGAGCATGAAGTCGCTTCGCTCAGTTATGGCAGCCCTGTCGCAGAACGATCAATCGACATTCGCGACGCTTTTTGGCATGTTCCCATCGGAAGACCTCACCCAGGTTGTGGCTCGACCATTCGGTTTGGCTTTAACGCCCAGAATTTTTACAACGATTCTGACGCCAGAATCTCATGGCAATCCTTCAAAGACGGGGATTTACGATTCGTCCCTATTTGGACGGCCTTTTCGGTTGTGGCTTCAAAGGAGAAGTCGTCTCTGGAATCGTCGCAGGCAATCCTGTTTTTGAGGATGCATTTCGACATGGTACGGGCTGTGTTGTCCCTACCTCCAGACAAGCAGGCATGTCTGCTCCAGCATGTACAGACTATGAAGTCTGCGACAGCAGTGTCCCTTCGGAAGGTATGCGCCTTCTGGGTCTGACGGTGGCGTCCATGAGGTTTTTTTCCGTTTGTCCAATTTCATTCCAGAGCTCTCCATAGGCTCATTCTGAGTCGTTGGGATCAATCGCAAGGTTCGCTGGATTGCAGCGTCATCATCTCTCACAGGGTGCGAGAGTCCCTAGGATGGTGTTTATGTCCATGAGCGTTATCCCTGGGAAAGCTTTTCCTCCCTCCGAAGTGGTCGGTCATAACCACCGATGCCAGCCTGACGGGCTGGGGGGGGGTGTTTGGAACAATCTCTGGATTCAGGGAGTATGGTCATCGGAAGAGTCTGTTCTTCCGATCAACATCCTGGAATTGAGGGCGATTTTCCTTTGCCTCCAACATTGGACGGTCCCTTTGAGCGGTCTGCCAGTCCGAGTGCAGACAGACAATGCGACGGCTGTCGCGTATATCAATCACCAAGGTGGGACAAGGAGTTCCAGACTCATGGTAGAGGTGTCCCGAATTCTGATTTGGGCAGAGGCCAGTGTGCCAGCCATTTCGGCGATTCACATTCCAGGGGTTCAGAATATTACAGCGGACTTTCTCAGTCGCAGAAGGATGGATCCCGGGGAATGGAGCCTCCACCCGGAAGTTTTTGCACTACTGTGCTCTCGCTGGGGAACCCCCAAGTGGATTTGATGGCATCCAGGTCCAATGCCAAGTTACCGACGTTCATGTCCAGGTACAAGGACCCGAAGGCTGTGGCGGTGGATGCTCTAGTGCTCAGTGGGATCAGTTCGAGCTGATCTATGTATTCCCGCCGATATCCCTACTTCCTCTAGTACTGCGTCGGATCAGACTAGAGAGAATTCCAGCTATTTTGATAGCTCCAGACTGGCAAAGAAGGGTGTGGTTCTCGACAATAATGTCGCTGTTGGCGGCAACTCCTTTTCCACTCCCTCTTCAACCGGACTTGTTGACTCAGGGGCCCGTTTGTCATCCGGACTTGATGTCCTTGCGTTTGACGGCGTGGCTCTTGAGACCGAAATCTTGACCCGTAGAGGTTTCTCAGCCGAGGTCATTGCTACCCTTCGTGCTGCAAGAAGTCCGGCTACTACTAGGATTTACCACAAAATTTGGGAAACCTTCTTTTAGTGGTGTTTGGGGTCCTCTCGGAACCCGAGAAAATTTTCCATTCCCAACCTGTTGGCTTTTCTGCAGCATGGGCTAGACAAGGGTTTGGCAGTCAGCACCCTGAAAGGTCAGATTTCTGCTCTGTCCTTATTGTTCCGGAGAACCATTGCTTCAAATAGAGACATGCTCTCCTTTTTTCCGAGGTATATCTCGTAAGTTTCCGCCGCGGAAGGCGCCCGTGTCTCCTTGGCGGCTCAACCTTGTTTTGGAGGCTCTTCAGCATAAACCTTTTGAGCCTATGGTTTCTGCTAGCCTTTCTTTACTTTCTTGGAAGGTGGCTTTCCTTGTTGCAGTCACTTCCTTGAGGAGAGTTTCTGAGTTGGCAGCTCTTTCTTGTTCGCCTCCTTTTCTGGAGTTTTTTCCGGATCGTGTAGTGCTTCGCACTCGGGGTGATTTTTTGCCTAAAGTGGTATCACAATTTCATGTTAACTAGGATATTGTGTTGCCTTCACTCTGTCTGGATCCGAAGAATGCGAAAGAGCGAGATTTACACACATTGGATTTAGTGCGGGCCTTGAAGTTTTATCTATCTATTACTCAAGGTTTTCGTAAGACGGACTTCCTGTTTGTGGTTTCAGCAGGTCGTCGGCGTGGTCAACGAGCTTTCAAGGATTCTATAGCTCGTTGGATCCGGTCAGCTATTTTGGAAGCTTACCGCCTTCGGGGTGAACCTTGCCCGATTAAGATTCGAGCCCTTTCCACATGAGCTGTGGCTTCATCGTGGGCTTTTCATCAAGGTGCCTCAGCAGTGCAGCTCTGCCGGGCGGCAACTTGGCGCTCTGTCCAAACGTTTACAAAGTTTTATAAAGTGGACGTCAGTGCTTCCGCTGATGCAGCCCTCGGACGTAGGGTCCTGCAGGCAGCTGTAGTTTAAAGTTCTGGATGAACTTGTGTTTAGCGCTGGTTGCGCTTTGTTGTTAAGGTTGTTGGGTTTCTGCCTTTTGTTGGTTTTTCCCACCCTTATTTTTGAACTGCTTTGGGACGTCCCATCAGTAATGAATACTGTGGCTCTCTTCCTTCCATCTGCAGCTGAAACACGGATTTTGGTAAAAACTTACCTGTAAAATCCTTTTCAGCGAAGGAAGGAAGAGAGACACAGCACCCTCCCAAGGCAGAAGTGTGTTGATGTTTTCAGATGCAGCGCGACCCTTATCTGATAGCGATTATCTGGGCTGAGGTCAGCGCGCTAAGGCTCTGTTCCAGCATCGCCAGCTCATCGCAGTAGTCAGGTTCCGTGAGTAGTACCTGGAACTCTGTGGTTTTTTGGCTTTCTTTGCATGCATAACCTGTATCCTTGTGTTTTTTCTCTGAAGTTCCTTCAGAAGGGGTTATGTTGCTCCGCTGGTGATCTTGGCTCTTTTCCTAAAAGCTTTGGTACGACTGGAGCTGAGTAGGAGGAGCCCGAGCTGGAGGGGCCAGCCAGTCAGCACTCTTTTGATCTGAGGTGACATCCTGATCTGGGGCTCCGCCTACCCATCAGTAATGAATACTGTGTCTCTCTTCCTTCCTTCGCTGAAAAGGATTTTACAGGTAAGTTTTTACCAAAATCCGTGTTTTTTTGTTGTTGTTTTTTTTTTATTGAGCAGCGGGGCAGCCTGTGAGACTCGGGGCCGAGGGACAGACTGGACATGGGGGAAGAATGCTGCCTGCTGGACACGGGGGGCGGACTGTGAGACATGGGGACATGAATGCTGGACATGGGGGCACACTGTGAGACATGGGGACAGAATTCTGAACATGGGGCACACAGACATAGGGACAGAATGCTGGACTTGGGGGCAGACTGTGAGACATGGTGCAGAATGCTGGACATGGAGGCAGTCTGAGAGGCATGGGGGCAGAATGCTGGACATCTGAGCAGACTGAGACATGGGGCAGAATGCTGGACATGGAGGCAGACTGTGAGACATGGGGCAGACTGAGACATGGGGCAGAATGTTGGACATGGAGGCAGACTGTGAGACATGGGGGCAGACAGATATGGGGGCAGAATGATAGATATTGGGGCACACTGAGACAAGGGGACAATGCTGGACATGGGGGCACACTGAGACATGGGGGTAGAATGCTGGACATGGGGCACACTGAGACATGGGGCAGAATGCTGGACATGGGGGGCAAACTGAAACATGTGGGCGGAATGCTGGACATGAGGCAAACTGAGACATGGGGCAGAGTGCTGGACATGGGGTCAGAATTCTGGACATGGGGGCACACTGAGACATGGGGTCAGAATGCTGGACATGGGGGCACACTGAGACATGGGCAGAATGCTGGACATAGGGGCAGAATGGAGATATGCGGCAGAATGCTGTACATGGGGGCAAACTGTGAGACGTGGGCGGAATGCTGGACATGGGGGCACACTGTGAGACATGGGGCAAAATGCTGGACACGGGGGGCAGAATGGAGATATGGGGCATGATTGTAGACACGGGGCAGAATGAGACATGGGGGCATGACTGGAGATACAGGGGGCATGATTGGAGACAGATCGTGCAGGATCATGGGGCAGGATGGATTCGATGGAGACAGATAAGGCAGGATGGGGAGATCATATGGGGGCGGGATGGGAGAACATATGGCTGAAGCCAGAAATGAGACACACGGGGGCTAGGATGGGGAATTTTATTACCATAGGGGCTAATTAAGGGATATTATTACTGCAGTCATGTATTTATTTTATTTTTTGCGGATACTGTTTTAAATGGGGGGGGGGCGGTCCTGTTACTGTGCAGAGCGACACTGTCGCCTTTTTTTCTTCATGTGTAATGTAGAAGTTGGGAAAAATTAAGTAATGTGTTCTGCAAGCGGAGCTCTAGATAACTGTGATATTTCCTGCAGAGAAGAGCCCTGGCTGGAAGAAGTGATGGCGGTCTGTGCTGGATGAAAGATGAAAAACAAAGATGAAGGACTTCACCTAGAAACGTCACTGGTGATTCAGTGTGTTACCTATACACTGACACTATACACTGTATACTATATATCACTGTATTACCTGTACACAGACACTGCATACTAAGTACAGATCTCCTGTGTATAATAGCACTTATGGTGATAGTATTGTGTTGTTGTTTTTATTACTGATCAGTATTGTAGTATTCAGTCACTATGTGGTGGTAATATGTGGTTTGGACATGGTGTTGCGGTATTTGACCCTTGTATGTACTATTTGGTCACTTTGTGGTGGTAATATGTGCTCTGGTCATGGTGTTGTGGTATTTCTTCCTTGTATGTGATATTATTCGATCACTGTGGTGGTAATATGTGGTCTTGTGGTATTTGTCCCTTGTATGTGGTGTTGGTCATTTTAAAAATTGAAAAATAAATAAAAATATACCTAAATTGTATTGGATATGTTAACAAATATTTAATAGGTTACAGTAGAGTAGAGCTTGGCCAAAAGTGTCTACTGTGTTATGGTGGCGGCTTAAAAAAATCTTTTGGCCAAAACAAGAGCTGCTGGCTGTATGTGTGATCTGGTGATGGGAACTGTTAATGTATGATAGGTGAGAAGTGGAGTTTTTCCAAGAGAGAGCAGTGGGACTGTGGACAGATCGAGGGGTGGAGGCGCCTGGAATAATCTGTTTCAGGTATATGATGACCCTGTTGCATGACCCCGTCACATGACCGGGGGGCCCACAGAGTCTGAACAGCCCGGGGCCCTGGCTACCCTTAATCCACCCCTGGGTGAGGTGACGTATACACACTCACTCTCCAAGCCTCTCATTTCTACGGGTTTCGTCATCCTCAACAAAGACGACTCATCAGGAGACTATTTAATATTGACCTATATTCAAGCGAGACTAGACAAAAAAAAAACTAAAATCATGTATCATGTTATCTGAAACAGTCAGAAAACTAGCCACATATTGTCAGATCCCAGACCTCAAACTATATACTTTGTAAGTTTATAAGCCGCTCCAGTGTCAGGAATAGATAGTGTGTGAGAATACAGTATAATTCTTGTGTTTCCTCCTATAGGGACGGCCCTAGTTTGGTATTGTAACAGCTGCTAATTAGTAGTGCAGACAAATTGTCTAAACTCCGTTTTCAGACGGCCCAATATGTGCATGAAAAAGAAAAATACAGTGGGCACCACAATAATTCTATAATAATAAACACAGCCGGGTGCTACTAAGCGCCTAATAAGAATGTAATGGAAAGAATGAGAAGGAAGTGCCCAAAGCAGTGCACCACAGCCAGCAGGAAATATGAAAAGGGCTTTTATGGAACAAATATGCCAGGCAGACAAAAACATACAATAAAAACAATTAAAAAGGACCAATCAGATCTGACGGATAATGAACTAATATCTGTAAATAAGATAGAAAGAACCAAGTGGCATGATCAAGAATGAACCACAGAGCAAATCACATGGGGAAGGCTACTGACGAAGATCTAAATGACTCAGTATGAATAATGAAGACTAAATCAAGTAGGTCTCATGCAAATAATACAATACAGTAATAAAATTATACCCACAATGTCTCATAAAGATGATGTAAAATGCAGTAATTAATGCAAGACATTAATATAATCTACACATAAAAAAAACATGTTACAAAATAGAGAATGTCTTATGCAGAATTACAAAGTAATACATCAGTAACAGACCCCATGGGGCTCAACAATGAATCCCCATATAGAGAATAACATAGTAACCTACTGATACAAGAACACCTCAAGGTGAAATGGTTCAATTGTAAAACATACCGTAGTTTTCAGACTATAAAACGCACCAGACCATAAGACGCACCCCAAATTTTCAGAAGGAAAATAGGGAAATAAAATAATGTGTCAAATGGGGGTCCGTCTTACAGTCCGAATTCAGGTTACCAGCGAAGGGATCAGCACAGGTAGAGGAGAGGTCACTGGGGTCATTCAGTGGTCCAGGCTAGTGCGGTGGTGGTGCGCTGGGGGGTGGCTGTGTTCTGTGGGGTGGCTGTCCTCTGTGGGGTGCCAATATACTCACAAATCCGGTGGCGGTCCCAATTCAGCCTCCCTGTGGTGCGGTGGTAGTGTCGGGGCAGCAGCGGGGCTCTGTGCAGCGTGGGGGGCTCCGCCGGAATTTTGTCCTAGCTGGAAAGCCCCCCGAAGCTGCGACGCGATGGCCTCCGGTGGCGGTCTCGATCAGCCTCCGTGGTGCGGTGGTGGTGTCGGGGCAGCAGCGGGGCTCTGCTGCGTGGGGGGCTCCGCCGGCGTTTAGTCCCAGCGGAAAGCCCCCCGCAGCTGCAACGCGGTGGCCTCCGGTGGCGGTCTCGATCAGCCTCCGTGGTGCGGTGGTGGTGTCGGGGCAGCAGCGGGGCTCTGTGCTGCGTGGGGGGCTCCGCCGGCGTTTAGTCCCAGCCGGAAAGCCCCCCGCAGCTGCAACGCGGTGGCCTCCGGTGGCGGTCTCGATCAGCCTCCGTGGTGCGGTGGTGGTGTCGGGGCAGCAGCGGGGCTCTGTGCTGCGTGGGGGGCTCCGCCGATGTTTAGTCCCAGCCGGAAAGCCCCCCGCAGCTGCGACGCGGTGCCGTCCTGATGTCCTCCGCAAAGATGGCCGCCGCTTGCTGAAGTTCAAATCTCGCCAACGAGATCTCTTCCCGAGATCTCGGGAGACGAGATCTCGGGAAGAGATCTCGTTGGCAAGATTTGAACTTCAGCAAGCGGCGGCCATCTTTGCGGAGGACATCAGGACGGCACCGCGTCGCTGCTGCCCCGACACCACCACTGCACCACGGAGGCTGATCGAGACCTCCACCGGAGGCCACCGCGTCGCAGCTGCGGGGGGCTTTCCGGCTAGGACGAAATGCCGGCGGAGCCCCCCACGCTGCAGAGTCCCGCTGCTGCCCCGACACCACCACCGCACCACAGGGAGGCTGAATTGGGACCGCCGCTGCCACCGGATTTTTAGGTATGTTGCGACCATAAGACGCACCCCATTTTCCCCCAAAATTTGGGGGGAAAAAAGTGTGTCTTATGGTCCGCAAAATACGGTAATTACCAATGAAAAAGATCCGTCCGTCAGGTCAGTCCAGTCCAACGCGTGTCGCTGTCCTCAGACCGCTTCATCAGGGAAGATAGTCTAGTAGCAGGAATCCCTATTTATATCTTTGCAAGTGCACTTGCAATCACCCAGGACGCGCCGACACGTGTGCGGCAGCGTCTGCTGGGTGTTTCCGGTCTCAGGGCGGCGGAGCTCGCGGATAATCACTGCGCATGCGCTGACTTGCGTTCCACACAAACAAAGATGGCAAATATGCGTTCCAGGTACAGGAAGTTAACCCAAATGAGGGCAGCAAAACGAAATCGAGAATAAACAGGCCTATATGTAAGGAATATATCTATATGAAGAGCTTCCAACTAGTGTTGAGCGATACTGCTCGATATCTAAAAATATCGGATCGGAATGGTATCGCCGATATCACTAAATATCGTCGATATCCGATTCCGATACCGGAAGTCCAATGTAAGTCTATGGGAACAAAATATCGCAACTAAAAAAAACCATTCTTGCCTTGTTGGTTAATTGTACATGAAGGAAAACAACAAAGACTAATGTAGAATGTATTGGGGGAGGTTGAGGAGACAATAAAGGCATACATGTTTAACTCAATGCATTGGAATAGCATTAATATATTTTTTTTTGGAAATACGTTGGATTGACTAACAAATTGACAATGTTGTTAACCTTTTTTCTATTTTGGCAAATATGTATGTTTCACAACTTCCATGCTCTTCACCTTTTTAACTTTTGCCAGTGCCACACTTTCTCCTTCATAATCTTCAGCAGCATCATCTTTCTCATCAAATTATTCTTTATCTTCACCTTCTTAATCTTCTTCTTAAACTTCTTGCTATTTTTTTTTTTTTACATTACTCATATTGTTATTATTAAACTAATTAATCTTCATATTCAAATTCTTCATCTTCTTCCTCTTCATCTTCTTCATCATATTCTTATTTGTGACAGATTCCTGTACTTTTAATCTGTAAAAGTATGAATTGTTCATCCTTCCGTTCTTGCTGTCACAAAAGATTTATATTACAACAGTATTTGTCCGTGTTCAGTTTAGCCTGCAGCAGCAGCAGGCATTTTCCAGGGGCACCACGAGGAGGAACGGACTCACCCCCATACACTGCTTAGTCTTCTTCTGCTTAGAATTTAGAGCATATATTTTGCTCTTCATTTTGGTCTTATACTTCATGTTCTTCTGCTTTTTGATCTTTTGCTTATTGTTCTTCTGTCTCTTGTTCTGTATCTTGTAGTTTGTCTTAACCTTCTTTGTCCTGTTGGTGATCTTCTTCTGGGTAATCTTTTATTTTTTCTTTGTGATGGTGTTCAGGCTGGTTGGCTTCATGCTCGTCGTCCTTGTTGTCGTCATCTTCTTCTGGGTGGTCTTTAAGGTCGTCTAATTTCCGAGAAACAGCTGACGTTACTGGAACCCTGACGGGTATCAGATGGAGCAAGAGACAATGGAAGTAACGAGGACCAGCTGACTGTGCTGGACCCCGGACCGGTAGCAGAAGGAAAAGAGGCAATGTCACAACCGAGTACCAGCTGACGTTACTGTGACACGGTTACTAAGCAGGAGGTACCTGTGCTCCAAAGCACTACCAAGGACCAGCAGACGTTGCTGGAACTCGGATACGGAGATGGAGGCACCTAGGCCAAAGGCACTGGGGAGAACCAATTGACGGTACTGGACCCCGGACGGGTAGCAGAAGGAAAAGAGGCAATGTCACAACCGAGTACCAGCTGACGTTACTGTGACACGGTTACTAAGCAGGAGGTACCTGTGCTCCAAAGCACTACGAAGGACCAGCAGACGTTGCTGGAACTCGGATACCGAGATGGAGGCACCAAGGCCAAAGGCACTGGGGAGAACCAGTTGACGGTACTGGACCCCGGACGGGTAGCAGAATGCACCCATGAAAATGTAAGTTGACAGGACGCAAGCCGTCCTCAGTTACCGAATCACACAGTCCTACAGTGGGTGCTTGTCCTATTGTCACAATGGAAACAGCCTTTATTTACATATCCCACAGCACACATAGGAATCACCTAAACTGCAGGCACCATAGAGTCGGCTAACCCGAATGCAACACGACAGCACAACTTATTGGAGGATAATTGACGTTCACACTGCCAGGAAACAGCTGTCGTGCTGTAACCAGGCTGGCCAGGAGTCAGTACCCCTGCCAATTACTTACGAGCAACAAATGGCGGTGTTGTAGCCCAGGGAGTAGAGTTCAGGTGGTAGAAAGATGAACATAACAGGAGACATGGAAAACGTTGCCAAACAGTTATTTAATCTGAAAACGGACAGGCAAATTCAGGTGAGATCCATGCCTTGTTCATTTTCAGAAAAGTAAGCCGGTCTACATTCTCTGAGGATAGTCGCATGCGACGGTCTGTTACTACACCACCTGCAGCACTAAAGACGCGCTCAGATAATACACTGGCAGCAGGGCAAGCCAGCACCTCCAATGCATACTGGCTAAGCTCTGGCCATGTATCCAACTTAGAGACCCAAAATTTGAAAGGGGAAGAGGCATCTGGGAGTACACTTAGGCCGGCGTCACACTGGCGACAAAATCGGACGATTGCAATGCGATGAAAAATCGCATTGCAGTCGGCCCTATGTTAATCTATGGAGCAGCTCCCAGTAGCCGTTTTTTTTGTGGTCCGTTTTCAACGCCCGTGTACAATCGCAGCATGCTGCGATTGTCACCGATTGTGGGTCGACGATCGCCAATGCAAGTCTATGGCAGCGATGAAAAGTGGGATTACAAACGGAGCACACTGTGTGACTTGCGATAAAAAATCGGACCACTATCTTCAGGTGTCAGGAAATTGCATCTGGAGAAATTACAGGAAGGGCTGACATGCTAATTAGGCTAGGAAAAATCAAACGAAAACAGGAAACCGCCTCCACGGAGTCCACAAACATGGCCACACACATCAACGTTGAAATGTTAATTGTTCTGGTCCAGGAGAGGCCAGAACTTTGGGACCAGCGCGATACAAACTATTCCAACCGGTCAATGAAGGAGGCCTCTTGGAGGAGAATCTGTACCCAGATGTTCCCTGATTTTGGCGACAGGTCTAGGGAGGAGCAAGAACGCATTAGTAAGTACCGACTTGAAAATGCTTAAAATAATGCTGGACTATTCAGTATGTACCAACAACAATGTGTTATAATGTTCCTGTACCCTTATATGTGACCCCCGAAATGTATTGAATACATCAGTTGAACCCCCAATGCTATGTTCCAAATCCAAACACATGTAATATTGAGCTCCTGTAATTGTCCAAACAGCCGCCTTAGAAAAAAAAAAGTTAATGCAAGTTGAAAAAGTGCTAACTGTTTGAAATGAAAAAAAAATTAAAAAATGAGGTAACGTTTCTACCCTGCATTGGTTGTTTGTGAAACTTTAATTAACAGAACTCAATAGTAACATAGAAGACCACTGTGGGATATGTTCTAACTTTAAAAAGGTCCATCCCATATATAGGGAAATCACACAGGGCAGGGATCAATTGAAGCTCCTGCTCTGATGAATGTTCATGTGCCGTCTGTGTATTTGGTATATTTATGTTCTACTACAATGGTGGAAAAAAAAAAATATTACAAATGTGGCCTGACACAATAAATGCGTCGGTGAATTACTTAATATGTGTCCCTTTTGTTTATTTGATTGCTGTGTGTCCACAAAATGCACATTATTGTGACACATATGTCATACAGATTTCTACTTATGAAGCCTTCTAATATTTCATTTCAATTTTAATGAGATATACTTTGTATTGCTGTTTGACACCCCTATAACAAATTTTTCATAACAAATTTTTTTTTTGTTGAAAATATTTTAGCATTTTGCACAATTATAAAGGCACATAATGTTAAAATTCTATTTGATGTGTTAATTTTTCAGTGGCAGATGTTACAAGACGATGGCGCAGCTGTAGAGACTCTTATCGAAGAGAGAGACAGCTGAGGGGCCGCAGTGGGGCAGCAGGAACCGCCAAACGAAAATACGTCTACTATGACCGTCTCAATTTTCTTGCTCCAGCTCTGGATTTGAGACCGTAAGTTTATGTCTGTACAAAATGTATATGTGTATTATGAATAAATTTTAATAAATTGTTATTCTTCTATAGCACCGAATCAAACCTGACTGCCAGAGAGGCAGCTTCCGACTCGGAGCAAATTATTGATCCTGTGGGTGATGTTGAGGAAGCTGGTCCATCGTCAGCAGCAACAGCATCATCACCACCACCACCAACACCATCAGTGGAGACGGAGAGATTGCCTTCTCAAGCGCAAGACCCTCCCCTGAGCAGCAGCCCTGGTAGGCCCCTGGATGTGGGTTCGCCTACAGCTGCAGTTGCACGCAGACCCAGGCGTAGAAGAGAGGGAGTTGGTTCTGTCACAAGGAGGCAGGTGGACAGAGGAGTGCTGGACTATTTGTCCAGTGTTGCTCATGATGATGGTGAGGAGGCCTATTGCCGCAGTCTTGCCCCTTACCTCCGGGCAATTCCTAGCCAGCACAGACTGCTGATCAGAAATGCTCTGCATATTGTGTTGCATGCTGGGACACCACCAAATGATCCAACAAACCTGGTAAATTACCTACATACATGGGTGGCTGGTCCAGACAATGTATGTAGAGTGGTGTCTCAACATACAGCACAATCTGCAGCAGCCACTGATCCACCTCCTCATCATCATCCTCCTCCACCTCCTCCTTGTGTCCAACAGAACCCAACTCCTCCTCTTCAGCCTACTGCGGCTTCTTTTTATGGAGATAACCAGCTCCAACACATGCCACATAGTGGCCACTCACAATATGCCCACTCGACCATACCCAATGTTCAAGGCTGGCCACAACATGGGTATGGTCGACATGGACATTTTGGGGGCTATAATGTAAGTGGGCAGTCATGTTATGACTACCCACAACAGTTCCCAAATTTCCCATACCCAAACCCACCTCAAGAGCAAGCAGCAAGCATACAGCCAAGTTCCCAGTCAGCCACCACTCATGCTGACACAGTGGCTAGAGAGCAGTCTACACAGCCCTCCCAAGCTGCACTTCCACATTCACCACCACACACATACCAGCACTTATAGTTTTGTTTTGTATTTGTTTTGCTTTTGTTATCTGAATTTGGAAAATGTTATTTGTTTTTGTTAATGTTATTTTATTTTTGAAAAAAAAACCTACAAATAAGGACAGATTAGTCCTTTGAGATAAGTTCAAAAGCCACTAATCCCTAAACCCAAGATAAAAAATTTTTTATGTGGCATTGATTGTATGTATTTATTTCAAAAGGTAATGCCCTGCTTAACTTACACACAGCATTACCAACACAACATAACAACATATAAAATTAATATTGAAAAATTAGCTTTATGACAGAGCAACATAGCCACACTACATGTCTACTAATGCCTCCTCTTGCCAGGCAGTAGCACCCTCAGGGGAAACAAAATATTGAGTGAACACATCACGTACTCTTATGCCTGAAGGTGGACGACGGGGATGGATGGGTGGTGACATAGGCAAAGACACATTCACAGATGATAATTGATCCACATGTTGAGAGGAGCATTCATGTATTCTAGCAAAATTATGTAGGACCACACATGCTTTGACGACCACATTAACATTGGCTTCACTAAGTTGAATTGCAGATTGAAGTACACGCCATTTAGCACAAAGAATTCCAAATGTGCACTCCACCACCGCCGCCGAGCACGTGACAGCCGACAATTAAATATTCTCCGATGGGTGAGATAGCGACGGGGATATGGCCTCATTACATTCCTGGTTAATTGAAAGGCCTCATCCGCTACTATAACATAAGGCACATGCTCTGGAATGGAGTCAGTAAGTTGACTTGCTAGAGGTAGGTCCAGTTGGTTATTGCGTAACCGCCTACCCATTATGGAAGTATTGAAGACTCTTGAGTCTCCAGTCCTTCCATAGGCCCCAATGTCTACAATTATAAACATGTAGTTTGTGTCGACCAAGGCCAACAAAACAACAGAAAAATATTGTTTGTAATTGAAGAATTGTGAGCCTGAGTTAGGAGGTTTGCGAACACGTATGTGCTTGCCGTCCAGGGCTCCTATACAGTGTGGAAACTGACAATTTTGCTCAAAACCCTGTGCTATCCTCAACCAGTCACTCATTTTTGGTTCAGGCATGACTTCTTCATGTAGTCTGTTCCAAATTTCCACACAAGTTGACCGAACAATGCCAGAAATTGTTGATCTGCCTATTAGGAACTCTAAGTGCAGAGCAGCGTAGGACATGCCAGTAGAAAGGAACCTGTAACACACATAGAACATGGAGAAATCAGTTTACAAATTTATCATAAAAAAGAAACAACACTTAATAATGCATGAGTTTGTTATAGCACACATGCTGTAAATGAGATTAAAATACATGGCTTCTGTACAATACACCATAGGCAATAATTGAGATACCTAAGGTTGAGAAATACAATACACACATTACAAGATTACAAGAAGTCTGCTCCTACACTTGCAAAGTGAGTATGTGGATAAAAAAATCATCAACATATCGTTAATACACATACCTTATTGTTAGAAGAAGACGTTCCTCCGCAGAAATGGATTTTCTCATCCTGGTGTCCTGAAATGTGATCCCAGGGCGCACAATGTCAAGCAACGTATCAAACGTAGCTATGCTCATTCGACAATATAGGAAAAACTTATCTCCATTACTACGCAGTGACAAATATAGACGATGAAAATGTCCTTTAGTTAGCCTTCTTGTCAAAAGAGGATGTACCCACATCCTTCTGCCTCTTCTGTGATCTGATATTACAGGATATGGCTCCCCAAAACGTCTGGATATAACCCAATGGAACAGCACACGCTCAGTTGTGGAAAATCTCAGTGTGTCGCTCATGTTTGGATAATGCAGGTAGCAAGCACAAAGCAGAATGACCAAAATGAGACCAGTGCAAAGGTGGGAGGCTCACACCTGGATCAGATCACTTAAATATAGCTCTGCCTGATGATTTAAATTATTATCAGGCCTGAAATCCGTTACTTGTCAGTTTTGGTTTGCTGCGACTAAAAAACGGTGGTGGGATGAAAATCGGATGTTACAAGGTACACACACATGCGATTAAATCGCATCTTTGAAGGAAAATCGGATGCCAGAAGGATGTGTGATGTTTGCATTTTGATCCGATTGTCGACCGTCTAAAACGGACCGATTTTTTGTGGTTGTGTGTGACTCCGGCCTTAGAGGGAAAGCCAAGTAGTCTGTCACCATCTTACGGAAACGTTTCTTCCTGGTGACTGGAGCCGTCTCGGATGGTGTAGACCTTGCTGGCGCTGTCACAAAACTTTGCCACATTTGTAACATACAGTTCTTGCCCTGTGCAGAGGCGCTGTTTCTGCTCCCTCTTGTTGTAGAGGTGTCTACACTGCCTCGACGCACAGAGCTGCTTTGCAAAGCAGTAGCAGCAGCAGCAGCTCTCTCGGCTGGAATGTACAACAGTATGGATTGCACCAGTGTGTCTTGGTACTCCTGCATTTTACGGTCCCGGTTCACCGGTGTGATGAGGGTTTGTAAGTTGTCCCGGTAGCGAGGGTCTAGGAGGGTGTACACCCAATAATCTGACGTGCTGAGAATGTGGGCGATGCGGCGGTCGTTTCTCAGGCACTGAAGCATGAAATCAACCATGTGCTGCAGACTCCCAACTGGCCAACAAAGGCTGTCCTCTGGAAGAGGCGTCATCTCTGTCTCCTCTGCATCACCCCACCCTCGCTGTACATACTGACTACAGCGTTGTGTACCTCCCTCTGTAGGGATTTCTTCCTCCTCCATTGACTCCTCCTCCTCATCCTCCTCACAAAGTGAGCACTGCCCAGCCCTTTGTGAGGAACCACGTTGCGCTGACTGTCCTGAAGGTAATTGAATTTGTGACTCCTCATCCTCCACCTCTTCCAAAACCTCTTCCTTTAGTGCTTTCAGTGATTTCTGAAGCAGGCAGATAAGGGGGACAGTCATGCTGACTAGTGCATCATCTGCACTCGCCATCCGCGTTGAGACATCAAACGCACGCAAAACGTCGCAGATGTCCTTCATAGAGGCCCACTCAGTAGTGGTGAAGTGTGAACGGCGCAAATTGCGAGTTGATTGCGCCTGTTGCAGCTGATACTCCATTACTGCTGGCTGCTGCTCACACAACCGCTCCAACATATGTAACGTGGAATTCCACCTGGTGGGTACGTCACATATGATGCGATGTTCAGGAAGGCGAAATCTGACTTGCAGAGCTGCAATGCGCGATCTGGCCATGCTGGAACGTCGCAAGTGAGCGCACTCTAGGCGGACCTTGTGCAGCAGTGCATCAAGATCCGGATAGTCCCTCAAAAAACTCTGCACGACCAAGTTGAGCACATGTGCCAGACATGGTATGTGAGTGAGGTTGCCAAGGCCCAGAGCTGCCACCAGATTTCGGCCATTGTCACCACTACCAAGCCTGGCTGGAGATTAGCTGACAAAAACCACACGTCGCTCTCCTGCTTGATGGTATCCCAGAGCTCCTGCGCTGTGTGGCTTCGATTCCCCATGGGAATTAATTTCAGGACGGCCTGTTGACGTTTGGCCACGGCTGTGCTCATATCGGTCGCAACAGGTAAGCGTTCACGGGTCCATGTGGAGGTATACCGTGACGGCTCGTGCAGCGATGATTCTGAGGAACTGGAGTAGGAGGAGGAATCAATGTGCACAGACTGGATTCCTGCAATCCTTGGAGTTGGCAGAACACGTACAGCGCCACTGGCAAGATCTGTACCCGGCTCCACAACATTGACCCAATGGGCAGTGAGGGAAAGGTATCGTCCCTGGCCATGGGTACTGGTCCACGCATCGGTGGTCAGGTGGACCCTGCTACTGACGGCGTTTAGTAGCGCATGTTTAATGTTTCCCTCGACATGTTTTTGCAGAGCAGGGACAGCTTGCCTGCTGAAATAAAATCGGCTTGGCACATTATATTGTGGAACTGCCAATGCCATAAAGTTCCTGAAACTGTCAGTCTCCACCAGCCTGAATGACAGCATTTCAAGGGACAGGAGTTTTGCAAGGCCAGCATTCAGAGCCTGTGCTCGTGGATGGTTTGCCGAGTATGGCCGTCTTTTATCCCATGCCTGTGTTACCGATGGCTGTTTTTTGTTCTGGGAGTGTGACGATGACTGTGAACTTGCTGCAGTGGGTGGAATAACAGTTTGTCTATGGACAACAGTGACCGAGGTTCTTCCATGGAGATCCTGTGAGGAAGCCGAAACAGGTGTGTGAGAGCTGGAGGTAGAGGCTCGAACATGACCTAAAGATGTAGGTGCTGCTGTAGGTTGGCCTACATCTCCAGTGTGTCTTTGGAACTCAGCTACGTGCTTTGTCCGTACATGTTTCCACATATTTGTGGTATTCAGGTTCCTGATATTTTTACCTCTTTTAACTTTTTGCTTACACAGCTTGCATTGAACATAGCAAATATCATGTACAAGTCTGTCAAAAAAAGGACCACGCAGTGCAAGTCATGGGAGCGCCAATTTTGACAGTTCTAAGAGAACTGCTCCCAACAGGTGACAAACTGGAGGCTACAGGCAAGCGAGTCTGCAGCCTACCTCTCCCTCCTCTTTGTACCGTTGGGACAATCCCTTCCTCAGAGCTGCTCCCACCACCTTCCTGTTGCTCACGCCATGTTGGGTCTCGGACTTTATCATCTCCACTACCCTCTTCCAACACCTGCTGCTGTTGGATGGTCTGGGCACCACCATGCTCCACAAAACCTGGCACCTGAGTCTCATCATCATAAGATGCGTTCTGCGGTGTGCTGTCCATCGGCACTGGCTCACCCGCCTCTTCAGATTGAGAGAGACACAGCTGTTGCGCATCACTGCATACTCCCTCTTCTTCAAATTGCAGAATGCTGCTTGCCTGTGCCCGTGTTTGCGAGCCAACAGATTCTGAGAACAGAAGCAGAGACTCAGCTGGCTCCTGTACAGAACTCTCTGACTGCCTGGGCAATTTGACAGGCGGTGAACAGACAGATGGTTGCTCAACAGTGTTGTGTTCCTGAGAGGAGGTGGAAGGAATTGAAGTCGATGCATTGGCTGCCATCCAACCAACAACGGCTTCAATTTGTTCTTCCAGCAGCAGGGGGCACGCCGAGCTCCTACCAAAGTGCGCATAAAGGAACGCTCACGGGAAAACTGGTGGATGCTGTGTCACTGAGGGCGGCAGCAGACACAGAATCCCCACGTCCTCTCCCTGCTGAAACTCCACGGCCACGACCACGTGCCTTACTCACTGACTTCTTCATCTTGGTAGATTGATAAAGAAAGTCAGAAAAGTTATAAGGCCTAAGTGTGGTTATTATGCAGAGACTGAAGTGAACACTGAAACACAACTGTTCACAATCTGTGAAAGGCTACTCCTTTGTCTACTTCTATAGTGTTTGCAACCAATGTATTGTATACGGATGGAAGCGCGTCACACTAATAGATTATATTTTAAATGGAATGGAGCAGAACCAATTGGAGATAAATGAAAAGGATGAGCCACTGAGACACGCTCAGCAGAGTACAAGCAGC
>JARQOD010003470.1:0-64511 GCA_033576555.1 Oophaga sylvatica | reverse complement strand
AACTCAAAGGGAGGAAAAACCCCTTGGGGCCCGGGGGGCACCTCTCTGACCGAAAAAAAATTAAGTAGGGACGGTGCCCCAGTCCCGCCATCTTTTTACTGCTTTCTTTAAATATGTTTTAACTTTTTATTAAAACTTTTTCAACCACCCCATCCTTTCTGTGGGGATACACGGATTCCAAGGTGCGTTTTTAAAAAGAAACTTAAAAGTTCCTTCATCCCTTGGACTAAAAGGTGTGCCTTGGTCCATGGGTCTCTTTAGGGATTCCTGTCCTGGAAAAACTATAAAGGGTTCCCCGTGCAAATTTTTAGACCCCATATTTTTAAAAGGGACACCCCTGGGGGGTCCCGGGTTGTAATCAAGTACCACTGTAGTTTTGGGGCCCCCCGGGTGTTTTACAATGGACCTACCAAGCATCGCACCCTTTCAAAGGTATCTTATAACGGCAGGGGGGTTTAATGGACTCGGAAGTGAGGACAGGAGCTTTATCTGACAGTGGGGCAGGTTTTGCAATAATCCTAATCCGATAAACCCTGGCCAGTAAACCTCTGGAAAAATTCTTTCCTGGGTCTTGTCCTCCCCAGGTGCCCACCCGCACGTGGTTATGGGAAAACCTGCACCATACTTCTATATGGCTTAGGTACGGAGCTGACTCCGGCCTCCCCTTTACTTTAGTGAACCCTGTATAGAGGTCATTGTTCATGGCAAAATGGGGGGAAATTTTTCATCAAGCCGGGGCTCTTGTGGGTCTCATTCAGAACTTTTATATTCCCCCTGGCATGTTTAAGAGTGGGGTCGCAATTGTTCCCCCAAAATTGCCCGGGGACACCGGTGGTAGGGACATTTGTTCAGAGAAAACCCCCCCCTTTCCCCCCAACATCCCTGTATGGAAATTCATTTTTTATCGTTCAGCTCATTTTTGGTCACATCATTATCATGATCATATCATCTTTTACACATTAAGTTTAAGGCCCACTAGATTGTGTTCCGCCCCTCGGGACTGCGCACCCTCAGTTGGGGTTCATCACACTGTCCTAGAACCGTTTTTTCTCAAAGATCCCAAAACAGGGGGAAAAGTCACGACCCTATGGCGGGGGATGCATCAGGTCTTCATACCCCCACTTCATACGGATTCCCCGAGTTTTGTTCGAAGTCCACGGAAGTTCCGGGTAGACTTTGGTGTCTCCATGTATCACACCCGTCAGTGTTTTTTGGGGTGAAGTCGCTATCAGCCATGCTGGCATGTACCGGTCACTCGCCCCCTGGTCTGGAGGGCCTGTACTGGGCAGCCATTTTTAACCACTGAGACAGCTGTGGGCCAGATCCTCGATGGGGGGGCCCGCACCGGTTCCGCGGGAAAGAGGGGACTGTCCAGCGTCAGTCATGATTCCCCCATGTGGACAGTTGGCTAAATATGACCTTGTTCCGGCACTCCAAACACTGTCTAGGTTGGGGAGTTCGAGGGGAGACCTTTCTAGGCCTGGGGTCCCTAAAGGGGAAGTTTCACCCTTTCGCTCCACATGCCCCCTCGGAGCTGCCCCCGATTTTTCAGCCCCCCCTTGCCCCCCAAGCTGGAATCTCTTACCGGGAGATGACGGGGCCCGGGGGTACTCCGAATGATGATCGCTCGGACGGTGGTCCGTAGTAGTCTTTGGTGGCGAAATACCTTTCTATCAAGTGACCAGTTGATCGGCGTTTTGGGGTCTCCCTGTCCGACCAGAGTGTACCTCAGGGGAAGGGCCCGATGTACCGTCCAGCATACCTTTTGACCATTTGGGCAGGGGGTGAGTCAGGTTCCACCATTCTTTACTAAAGAAAAACAATCATAATTTTGTGAGCGGCAGGCTTGTTCGCCTGTATCTTGTTATGGACTCCCTGGCCGGACTGCCCCCCGTACCCCGGGGGCAAGAATCTCCGCTTTCAGCTTAGTATAGTCTTTGCGTCCTGCTCGTTGAGGTTCAAAATAGGCTTTTTGGGGTTCCCCCGTCGATAGGGGCGACCACCAAGGCCCCATTCAGATATGGCGATTTCCTTCTTGCCAGTCTCTCAAATAGCTAGAATGCTCCACATGTCATTGGGTGTCTTTTTGCAGAGTCTGTTTTACCGCCTTCTTTACAACCGATAATGCCCGGTGACCCGTGTCCTTGAGGTGTGCGAGTTTTTTGTAGTGCTGCAATCTGCTCCATTAATAACCGGTTAGTTCCTGCTGCTGTGCTGCTGTGCTGCATGCTTGCTGGGCTGTGCTGCCCTTCTGGGCCTGTAGGTGTTGCTGCATGCTCTGCTGGGCCTGCTGCATGCTCTGCTGGTCTGGACCAGGTGCTTAAGAGTTCCTCCTACTGCCGGACTTTTTGGTGGCTGCAGCTTCACCAAGGACTATACACCACAACAAGTTGTTTTGCGGTGCATCACTTTTTTTTTTTTCTTTGCAAAGTTATTAGGGCTCTGTCTCTTTAAGACTGCCCAAAGAGTTTCTTTAGCACTGTGTGCCCCAGCATTCGAGCACCAATTGTAAGCTTTGGGGATATAGCTTGGGTTCCCGTCTGGTAGCGGAGTGGCACAAAAAAACAGTTCATTCAAAGCAGCAGTTTGGTTAAACTGGCCGAACCAGCTTTATTAAAGTCCACAGCAAAACAATAGGTGATAAAAAACAATCATAAACCAGAAATCTGACCTCTCCGGTACTTACTTACAAATATTTCCCCACTATCAGGGACAGATTAATGTGGCCCAAAATCCATTAATCTGTAGTTCCAGGTGAGGTTTGCAGGAGCTCCAAAGCGTTGAAAGTCAGATCCGACGAGAGCCCCTCTGTCTCCTTCAACAGTACTTTGGCTTTCCATTAAGATGTGTAACTGGGTTGAACTGCAATCCTGTAGGAAGGGAATGGAGTGAACGCCGTCTGCTAACTATTTCCTTATGCCCCCAGCTAGAAACTGGGCGGGAAAATACACCCCGTCCAGTACGCCCCCTTCACTTCTCCAATATTATATATATTGTCATTGTGAGAATATATATACATATTTTTAGTTCTAACTTTTACTCTGCATACCCTAATTAATGGCCGCTTTTGTGAAATCCAGAACCTGACATGAAAGGAACTGGTTCCATACAGTGAACCATGTCATTTCATGTATTTTGAATTTGGTTTAATTACAATTCATGAGTTAGTGTGCTAAATTGCGACATGTGGGGTTAATTAAAGGTGTAAATTGTTGAAAAAAAAAATTTGTGGGCTCCCGCTGTTTTTCTCCACCAGACAGCAAAGCAAGCGAGTGGGGGCAAATAATAATGCCCAGGGAGGGTGATTTTTTTGGCCCCCCTGGCTACTAACATTGCCCCAGACACCCCAGAAAAGGCAAATCTATAATTAGATTAGCCCTTTCTGGCACTTTGCCCGTCTTTTTCCCATTGCCCTGTGGCGGGTGGCGAATGGGTTAAAAGGGTTAAAGCCCCTTGCAATTGAAAGGTGACTTTAAGCCAGGTTAATAATTGAGAGTTGTCAATTTGACAACTTCAATTATTAATCCTATTTTTGAAAGGAAAAAAAAACACACACACATTAATTATTAATTTTTAATGAAATGCAGTTTTGGACCAAAGTTTTTGCTCAGCTGTAATCCCCTGAATGAATAGTTCCTCTCCCGGCGACAGGAGAGGAAAAGGGGGGAGTGTGTGAAGCTTAATGATTGCTTCCCACTTTATTTAGGTAGGTGGGTGACCTGACCTGAGTAAAGTGGGAATAAAATCAATTAAGCTTCAACATTAAATCCTTCTTCCCTTCGCCGGGAGAGGAATTTTCATTAGGGGGAACGCTCAGCGGCGCTTTGCGAACCGTTAACCCTTTCGTGGATTACAGCGTGGGACCTGACTGTGCTGGATAGGTAAGAATAATTTTGCTTTTTTATTTTATTTTTATTATAGGAAATGGTTTTAGCAGGAAAATAAAAGATGGTCAAAAACTGTTTGATTATTTCATTAAAATGATTTTTTATTAAAGTGTGTGTGTTTGATTTTTCTTTCATACAATAGGATTAATAATTGATAGATGTCTAATTGACAGCTCTCAATTATTAACCTGGCTTAAAGTCACCTTTCAATTTCAAGGTGGCTTTAACCCCTTATTAACCCATTCGCCACCGCTACAGGGCAATGGGAATAGATGGGCAAAGTGCCAGAAAGGGCTAATCTAATTATAGATTTGCCTATACTGGGGTGTCTGGGGGCAGATGTTAGTAGCCAGGGGGGGCACAAAATAAATGCACCCTCCCTGGGCTATTATTATTTGCCCCCACTCGCTTGCTTTGTCTGTCTGGTGGAGAAAATACAGCGGGAGCCCACAAATTTTTTTTCAACGAATTTACACCTTTAATTAACCCCTATATGTCTGCAATTTTGCACACACACACTCATGTAATTGTACAGTCATGGCCAAAAGTTTTGAGAATGACACAAATATTATATTTTCACATGATCTGCTGCCCTCTGGTTTTTATGTGTGTTTGACAGATGTTTTTATCACAGACAGAAATATAATAATTGCAAACATATGAGTAACAAAAGCTTATATTGACAGTTAGAATGAGTTAATGCAGCAAGTCAATATTTGCAGTGTTGACCCTTCTTCCTCAGGACCTCTGCAATTCTCCCTGGCATGCTCTCAATCAACTTCTGGACCAAATCCTGACTGATAGCAGTCCATTCTTGCACAGTCAATGCTTTCATTTTGTCAGAATTTTTAGGTTTTTGTTTGTCCACCCGTCTCTTGATGATTGACCACAAGTTCTCAATGGGATTAAGATCTGGGGAGTGTCCAGGCCATGGACCCAAAATCTCTATGTTTTGTTCCCTGAGCCATTTAGTTATCACCTTTGTTTTATGGCAAGGTGCTCCATCATGCTGGAAAAGGCATTGTGGATCGCAAAACTGCTCTTGGAGGGTTGGGAGAAGTTGCTCTTCGAGGACATTCTGGTACCATTCTTTATTCATGGCTGTGTTTTTAGGCAAGACTGTGAGAGAGCCGATTCCCTTGGCTGAGAAGCAACCCCACACATGAATGGTTTCAGGATGCTTAACAGTTGGCATGAGACAAGACTGGTGGTAGCGCTCACCTTGTCTTCTCCGAATGAGGCGTTTTCCTGATGTCCCAAACAATCGAAAAGGGGATTCATCAGAGAAAATAGCTTTACCCCAGTCCTCAGCAGTCCACTGCCTGTACCTTTTGCAGAATATCAGTCTGTCCATGATGTTTTTTCTGGAGAGAAGTGGCTTCTTTACTGCCCTCCTTGAGACCATGCCTTGCTCCAAGAGTCTCCGCCTCACAGTGCGTGCAGATGCACTCACACCTGCCTGCTGCCATTCCTGAGCAAGCTCTGCACTGCTGGTAGCCCGATCCCGCAGCTGAAACACTTTTAAGAGACGGTCCTGGCGCTTGCTAGTCTTTCTTGGGCGCCCTGAAGCCTTTTTGGCAACAATGGAACCTCTCTCCTTGAAGTTCTTGATGATGCGATAGATTGTTGACTGAGGTGCAATCTTTCTAGCTGCGATACTCTTCCCTGTTAGGCTATTTTTGTGCATTGCAATGATGACTGCACGTGTTTCTTTAGAGATAACCATGGTTAACAGAAGAGAAACAATGATGCCAAGCACCAGCCTCCTTTTAAAGTGTCCAGTGGTGTCATTCTTACTTAATCATGACAGATTGATCTCCAGCCATGTCCTCATCAACACCCACACCTGTGTTAATGGAGCAATCACTGAAAAGAGGTTAGCTGGTCCTTTTAAGGCAGGGCTGCAATGATGTTGAAATGTGTTTTGGGGATAAAGTTCATTTTCTAGCCAAATATTGACTTTGCAAGTAATTGCTGTTAAGCTGATCACTCTTTATAACATTCTGGAGTATATGCAAATTGCCATTAGAAAAAGTGAAGCAGTAGACTTTGTAAAAATTAATATTTGTGTCATTCTCAAAACTTTTGGCCATGACTGTAAGTTAAAACCATATATCAAAATACATGAAATGACATGGTTAACTGTTTGTAAACCATGTGTCATTTCATGTCGGGTTCTGTGATTTCTCAAAAGCCGGCAATTGAATTAGCGGCTATTACAGTATGTAGAAGTGTATGAACTATAAATATATGTATATATATATATATATATGTCACAATCATATATATATATATATGTATTCTATGTATGTACAGTGCCTACAAGTAGTATTCAACCCCTGCAGATTTAGCTGGTTTGATAAGATGCAAATAAGTTAGAGCCTTCAAACTGCAAACGAGAGTAGGATTTATTAACAGAAGCATAAATCTTACAAAAAAAAAGTTATGTTGCTCAGTTGAATTTTAATAAATTTTAAACATAAAAGTGTGGGTCAATTATTATACAACCCCTATGTTTAATATTTCGTGGAATAACCCTTGTTTGCAATTACAGCTAATAATCGTCTTTTATAAGACCTGATCAGACCGGCACAGGTCTGTGGAGTTATCTTGGCCCACTCCTCCATGCAGATCTTCTCCAAGTTATCTAGGTTCTTTGGGTGTCTCATGTGGACTTTAATCTTGAGCTCCTTCCACAAGTTTTCAATTGGGTTAAGGTCAGGAGACTGACTAGGCCACTCCAACACCTTGACTTTTTCCCTCTTGAACCAGGCCTTGGTTTTCTTGGCTGTGTGCTTTGGGTCGTTGTCTTGTTGGAAGATGAAATTACGACCCATCTTAAGATCCTTGATGGAGGAGCGGAGGTTCTTGGCCAAAATCTCCAGGTAGGCCGTGCTATCCATCCTCCATGGATGCGGACCAGATGGCCAGGCCCCTTGGCTGAGAAACAGCCCCACAGCATGATGCTGCCACCACCATGCTTGACTGTAGGGATGGTATTCTTGGGGTCGTATGCAGTGCCATCCAGTCTCCAAACGTCACGTGTGTGGTTGGCACCAAAGATCTCGATCTTGGTCTCATCAGACCATAGAACCTTGAACCAGTCTGTCTCAGAGTCCTCCAAGTGATCATGAGCAAACTGTAGACGAGCCTTGACATGACGCTTTGAAAGTAAAGGTACCTTACGGGCTCGTCTGGAACGGAGACCATTGCGGTGGAGTACGTTACTTATGGTATTGACTGAAACCAATGTCCCCACTGCCATGAGATCTTCCCGGAGCTCCTTCCTTGTTGTCCTTGGGTTAGCCTTGACTCTTCGGACAAGCCTGGCCTCAGCACGGGAGGAAACTTTCAAAGGCTGTCCAGGCCGTGGAAGGCTAACAGTAGTTCCATAAGCCTTCCACTTACGGATGATGCTCCCAACAGTGGAGACAGGTAGGGCCAACTCCTTGGAAAGGGTTTTGTACCCCTTGCCAGCCTTGTGACCCTCCATGATCTTGTCTCTGATGGCCTTGGAATGCTCCTTTGTCTTTCCCATGTTGACCATGTATGAGTGCTGTTCACAAGTTTGGGGAGGGTCTTAAATAGTCAGAAAAGGCTGGCAAAAGAGATCATTAATCCACACATGTGAAGCTCATTATTCTTGGTGCCTGAACTACTTCTTAATACTTTATGGGACCAAACAGAATTCTTGTGGTTTGAGGGGTTGAATAATAAATGACACTCTGAATTAACTTTTAACGTTTTTAAAAAAAAAAAAAAAAATTAAAACAAAAATTTTTGCTGCAGTGCATTTCCCACTTCCAGGCTGATCTACAGTACAAATGTCACAATGCCAAGTTAATTCCGCATGTGTCAACCAGCTAAATCTGCAGGGGGTTGAATACTACTTGTAGGCACTGTATATGTGTTGTTTCTATTCTTTATTAAAGCTGTCAGTGTGATTTTACAGTATAGCCGGGGATGAATTAGCGGCTATTATGCTATGTAGAAGTGTATGAACTATAAATATATATATATATGTATGTGTCACAATGACATGTATATATATATATCATATATATATACAGTACAGACCAAAAGTTTGGACACACTTTCTCATTCAACGATTTTTCTGTATTTTCACGACTATGAAAATTGAAGAATCACACTGAAGGCATCAAAACCTATAAATTAACACATGTGGAATTATACATTACACTTTACATAAAAGTGTGAGACAACTGAAAATATGTCTTATATTCTAGGTTCTTCAAAGTAGCCACCTTTTGCTTTGATTACTGCTTTGCACGCAGAAAAGGTGAACGGATGGACTCTACATGCCTGGTTCCCACCGAGAAGCATGGAGGAGGTGGTGTGATGATGTGGGGTGCTTTGCTTGTGACACTTTGTAGATTTATTCAAAATTGAAGGCATACTGAACCAGCATGGCTACCACAACATATTGCAGCGGCATGCTATTCCATCCGGTTTGCGTTTAGTTGGACCATCACTTATTTTTCAACAGGACAATGACCCCAAACACACCTCCAGGCTGTGTAAGGGCTATTTCACCAAGAAGCAGAGTGATGGGGTGCTACGCCAGATAACCTGGCCTCCACAGACACCAGGCCTGAACCCAATCGAGATGGTTTGGGGTGAGCTGGACCGCTCACCGCTTCAATTGTGACTAAATCCCCAACAGTGTCACCAGCAAAGCACCCCCACACCATCACACCACCTCCTCCATGCTTCATGGTGGGAACCAGGCATGTAGAGTCCATCCGTTCACCTTTTCTGCGTGCAAAGCAGTAATCAAAGCAAAAGGTGGCTACTTTGAAGAACCTAGAATATAAGACATATTTTCAGTTGTTTCACACTTTTTTATAAAGTGTAATGTATAATTCCACTTGTGTTAATTCATAGTTTTGATGGCTTCAGTGTGATTCTACAATTTTCATAGTCATGAAAATACAGAAAAATCTTTGAATGAGAAGGTGTGTCCAAACTTTTGGTCTGTACTGTATATATGTATTATACAGTATGTGTATGTATCTAGTGTTTTGTGAGCTGTCAGTGTGATTTTACAGTAGCCGGGGATGAATTGCCGGCTTTTCAAAGGAGACTGGTGCATATATTTCTCGCACCCATTGACTTGCATTGGCAATTATCATGCCAAATTCGCATCAAATCGCAGCATGTTGCAATTTTTTTCTCATACCGATTTCGGCTGAGAAAAAAAATCGCAAATGAGATGTCACCTATTGAATAACATTGGTCAGATTTGAATCCGATTTTTTATCGGCTGAATATCATCCGTTTTCGTCGCCTGTGAGTATGAGCCCTAAGACAGCTAGTGCACTTAATCATTTGACTACACTGGTTGATTTAAATACCATTTGCAAGTTGAGCTAGCTTCCTTACTGCTTCTGGGTCTCTGTGCCCAAGATATCTGTGCCATACATGGATATAGTTCTTATGCAGATTTTGTCTAGCACTGTACACTCTTTCTTTGCATTTTAGCTGACAAAATTCATCTTGGATTTTTTCTTCTGCAAGAGTGTGACCCTTCTTTGAGATGATGCAACTATTATCTCTAAAATTAACTACATTCACCTTTTGCATGAGTTTCATTACTGACAGAAGATTGCTTTCAAGGCTGGAAACATAGAGAACATCCTTTATTGGGATCTTTCTGCTTTGTACTGTGTGGATTTATACATTACACTTTACATAAAAGTGTGAGACAACTGTAAATATGTCTTATATTCTAGGTTCTTCAAAGTAGCTACCTTTTGCTTTTGATTAAAGTTCATTTTCTAGCCAAATATTGACTTTGCAAGTAATTGCTGTTAAGCTGATCACTCTTTATAACATTCTGGAGTATATGCAAATTGCCATTAGAAAAAGTGAAGTAGTAGACTTTGTAAAAATTAATATTTGTGACATTCTCAAAACTTTTGGCCATGACTGTACACTCATGTAATTGTTAGTGAAAACTATATATCAAACTACATGAAATGACATGGTTAACTCTATGTAAACCATGTGTCATTTCATGTCGGGTTCTGTATTTTCACAAAAGCCGGCAATTGAATTAGCGGCTATTATACTATGTAGAAGTGTATGTACTATAAATATAAATATATATATATATATGTGTCACAAATTCAATGACATGTATATATATATATATGAGGTGTAAAATTGTTGAAAAAAAATGTGTGGGCTCCCGCCCTATTTTCTCAACCAGACAGACAAAGCCAGCGAATGGGGGCAGATAATAATAGCCCAGAGAGGGACCATTATTTTTGGCCCTCCCTGGCTACTAACATCTGCCCCCAGACACCCCAGAAAAGGCAAATCTATAATTAGATTCGCCCTTTCTGGCACTTTGCCCGTCTATTCCCATTGCCCTGTAGCGGTGGCGAATGGGTTAATAAGGGGTTAAAGCCACCTTGCTATTGAAAGGTGAGTTTAAGCCAGGTTAATAATTGAGAGCTGTCAATTAGACAACTATCAATTATTAATCCTATTGTATGAAATAAAAATAAAACACACACACTTTAATTAAAAATCATTTTAATGAAATAAACACACAGTTTTTGACAATATTTTATTTTACTGCTATTCCTTGCGAAGCTCTTGTTCACCTGTAATAAAAATAAAATAATAAAGCAACATTATTCTTACCTATCCGATGTTCAGTCAGGTCCCCGATGTAATCCTTTTGAAAGGGTTAATGTTTACTGCAGGGACCGCAGCTAATGCTGACAGCCTCACAGTAAACCCCCGACTGAATCATCTCTTCTCCTGACAGGAGAGGAAGTGGTTAGCATAATTGATTGCTTCCCACTTTCACTTCAGGTCAGCCAGGGACACCGCACAGTATCAGTGACGTCAGAGGGAATCCCGGCTGACCTGAAGTGAACTGATTAACAAAAATAGGGGATCCCCTCGAAAAAAAAAAAATGACGTGGGGTCCCCCTATTTTTTTTAACCAGCCTGATAAAGCAGACTACTGAGGCCTGGTTTTTCAGGCTGTTAAGGAGCCAATATCCATGGACCTTGCAAGCCTGATAATACCAGGCCACAGCAGTCTGCTTAGCTTGGCTGGTTAACAAAAATAGGGGATCCCCTCAAAAATAAAATGGCGTGGGGGTCCCCCTATTTTTGTTAACCAGCCAAGTAAAAAGCAGACTGCTGCGGCCTGGTATTAAAAGACTGTCAAGGCCCATGGATATTGGCCCTCAACAGCCTAAAATTACCAGGCTGCAGCAGCCCCACAAATGGCGCATCCAAAGATGCGCCAATTGTGGCACTTTACCCGGCTCTTCCCACTTGCCCTGTAGCGGTGGCAAGCGGGGTAATAAGGGGTTAATGTCACCTTTGATTGATCGGTGACAATAAGCCCGGTTAATAATGGAGAGGCGTCAATAAGACACCGTTCCATTATTAATCATAGTTTGTAAATTTTTTAAAAAAGACACAGCAAGAAAAAGTCTTTTAATGAAATAAAACACCACACAGTTTTCATTATTTTTATTCCAAGCTCATCCTGCGACGCCATCGTTCTCCTGTAAAAAAAACAAAAATAACAAACCAACGCAAATATTCCCTGTCCGACGCAGTCCAAAATCACGAGTGTCCCACGACGAGTCCAGCTCTGCTACATCTGGATGACAGGCTGAGCCTGACATCCACATAGAGCAGAGCTGCTTACCATTGCGGCTTCCCCGGCGGCAGCGTCGGACTGGAGTACCTTCGGCCCACCAGAGAAAAATCATTCTTGGGGCCCACCATCATACTTCTCAACCTTTGAAGAAGGGAAAGAGGGACAAAGGCTGCGGCACGCTATGCCTGCTGCAGCAAATTTTAGGCCATGCCACGTTACACCACAGACTGTCCAGTAGTTGATGGATGCTTTAGGTGTGGGAGGAGATCCTTCAGGAGACCATCCGTTGCGCTCACCAGGAGCATGCCCAGACGTTGTAGGGAGGTCATACAGCACACCTCCCAACTTTTGAAGACAGGAAAGAGGGAGAAAGGCTGTGGCGCGCATAGTGCGCCGCGGCAAATCTTAGGCCACGCCCCGACCACACCCATTTCACAACTAATCACACCCATATCCACGCCCCAACCGCACCCATTTAGCACTGCTGATCACACTGACTGGTACTGAGGGCACAATGGCTGGCATTATGGGCACAGTGGCTGGTACTGAGGAAAAGAAAGAAAGAGCAGCGAGAGAGAAGAAAGGAGAGAGAGAGAAAGAACAGAGAGAAGAGAGGAAAGAAAGAAAAGAGAGAAAGAGAACAGAGAGAAAAAAAAAACAGAGAGCGAGAAAAAAGAACAGAGAAAGAAAGAACAGAGAGAGAAAGAACAGAGAGCGAGAAAGACTAGAGAGAAAGAAAGACTAGAGAGAAAGCGAAAGAAAGAATAAAGAGAGAGAGAAATAGAGAGAGAAAGAAAGAAAGAATAGAGAGAGAAAGAATAGAGAGAAAGAAAGAACAGAGAAAGAAAGAGGGGAAAGAACAGAGAGAGAGAGAAAGAAAGAACAGAGAGAGAAAGAAAAAATAGAGAGAGAAAGAAACAATAGAGAGAAAGAATAGAGAGAGAAAGAAAGAGAGAATAGAAAGAAAGAATAGAGAGAAAGAAGAGAGAAAGAATAGAGAGAGAAAGAATAGAGAGAGAGAAAGAATAGAGAGAGAAAGAATAGAGAGAAAGAATAGAGAGAGAAAGAAAGAATAGAGAGAGAAAGAAACAATAGAGAGAATGAAAGAAAAGAGAGAGAGAATAGAGAAAGAAAGAATAGAGAGAGAAAGAAAGAACAGAGGGAGAAAGAAAGAGGGGAAAGAACAAAGAGAGAAAGAAAGAACAGGGGGAGAAAGAAAGAGGGGAAAGAACAAAGAGAGAAATAAAGAACAGGGGGAGAGAGAAAGAAAGGGGAAGCACAGAGAGAAAGAAAGAATAAAGAAGGAGAGAGAAAAAAAGAACAGAGAGAAAGAGAGAAAGGAAGGACAGAAAGAAAGAACAGAGAGAAAAAAAAAGAACAGAGAGAAAGAAAGAAAGAAAGAAAGAAAGAAAAAAAAGGGGAATGAAAGAACAGAGAGTGAGAAAGGACAGAGAGAGAAAGAAAGAACAGAGAAAGAAAGAAACAGAGAGAGCAAGAAAGAAAGATTAGAGAGGGAAAGAAAGAACAGAGAAAGAAAGAGAAAGAAAGATTCTATAAAGATACTATAGCAGTCCAGTTCCCATTGTAATGCCCACCTGAGCCTCCTGATGCAGGACATATCATGATCCGCTCACAAGGCTGACATCCCCGATTCCAAAGAGATCCCGCTGTCTGCGCTGTCGGAGGAGTATACAGGGATGGATCTGAAGCATTCCCTGAAGTGCCTCCATGGTTCCGTCACAATCTCCTCCCGAAATTACCTCATTTCCGGTCAGCTTCCAACACGTCACTTCCGGTAGAATGTCACGTGCGAATGTTAAAGTGCTCCTCGGGGCTCCACCGTGTACTCCTGTGTGCGCGGGAAAGTAAGCTCCCGGCCGGGACAGCGGTCCAGACTCTCAAAATCGTGACTGTTCCTCTGGATTCGGGATGGTTGGGAGGTATGAATGCTCCCCACCATACACCTTGTACAAGCACGGCTCCGCACAGCTCATACACACATGGTCCCGCTCCATACACCTTGCACACACATGGCTCCACTCAATACACACATGGCTACACTCTGTAAACCTCATACACAGATGGCTCTGCTCCGCTCCGTACACACATCGGTACACTTCGTACACACAGGTCTCCGTTTTTACACCCCGTACACACGCGGCTTCGCTCCGTACACACATGGCTCCGTACACTTCATACACACAGGGCACCGTTGTGTACACTTTGTACACACACGGCTCTGCTCCGCACACCCCATACACATGCGGCTTCGCTCCGTACACTTTGTACACACACGACTCCGCTCCGCACACCCCATACACACGCGGCTCCGCTCTGTACACTTTGTACACACACGGCTCCGCTTTGCACACCCCATACACGTGCGGCTCCGCTCACAGACACGGGACCTCCATATACAGTGATGGACACATGGTCCCCATACACAGTGATGAACAGACACTGGCCCCCATACACAGTGATGGATGGACACACATACACAGTGATGAACAGACACTGTCCCCATACAATGATGGAGGACACGGGGCGCCCCCCATACACCATGAGGAACAGACACTGGCCCCCATACTCAGTGATGGACGGGCACCGGGCCGCCGTACACAGTGACGAACAAACACTGGCCCCCATACACAGTGATGGACGGACACGGGGCCCCCATACACAATGACGAACAGACACTGGCCCCCATACACAGTGATGGACAGACACGCATACACAGTGATGAACAGACACTGGCCCCCATACAGTGATGGAGGACACGGGGCCCCCATACACCGTGATGAACAGACACTGGCCCCCATACTCAGTGATGGACGGACACGGGGCCGCCGTACAGTGACGAACAAACACTGGCCCCCATACACAGTGATGGACGGACACGGGGCCCCCGTACATAGTGACGAACAAACACTGGCCCCCATACACAGTGATGAACAGACACTGGCCCCCATACACAGTGATGGACGGACATGGGGCCCCCCATACACAGTGACGAACAGACACTGGCCCCCATACTCAGTGATGGACGGACACAGGGCCCCCGTACACAGTGACGAACAAGCACTGGCCCCCATACTCAGTGATGGACGGACACGGGGCCCCGTACACAGTGATGGACGGACACGGGGCCCCCGTACACAGTGACGAACAAGCACTGGCCCCCATACTCAGTGATGGACGGACACGGGGCCCCGTACACAGTGATGGACGGACACGGGGCCCCGTACACAGTGACGAACAAGCACAGGCCCCCATACACAGTGATGGATGGACATGGGGCCCCCATACACAGTGATGGATGGACATGGGGCCCCCATACACAATGATGAACAGACACTGGCCCCCATACACAGTGATGGACGGACACTGGCCCCCATACACAGTGACCAACAGACACTCCACAATGAGCTGCCATCACAGAGCACTACCAGGCACCAAAACCAGGCAGATACACACACATTTTGCTGAACACTCACCCAGAAAAATATGTATTGCACTTTAGCAGCAGCCCAGGCAGGGAGAGATATATATCTGAAGCTGGCACTTCCAGGGAGAGTCACCACACAGCCGGCATTACAGGTCAGGACTAGAGTTGAGCGATACTTTCCGATATCCTAAAGTATCGGAATCGTAATGGTATCGCCGATATCACTAAAATATCGGCGATACCCGATACCGATACCGGAAGTCCCATGTAAGTCTATGGGAACAAAATATCGAAATTAAAAAAAACCCATTCTTGCCTTGTTGGTTAATTGTACATGAAGGAAAACAAGAAAGAGTAATGTAGAATGTATTGGGGGAGGTTGAGGAGACATTAAAGGCATAGATGTTTGACCCAATCCAATGGAATAGCATTAATTTTTTTTTTTTAGGAAATACGTTCGGATTGACGAACAAATTGACAATGTTGTTAACCTTTTTTCTATTTTGTCAAATATGTCTGTTTCACAACTTCCATGGTCTTCACCTTTTTAACTTTTCACACACTTTCTCCTTCATAATTTTCAGCAGCATCATCTTTCTCATCAAATTATTCTTCATCTTCACCTTATTAATCTTCTAAAACTTCTTGCTATTCATCTTTTTGTTAACATTACTTATATTGTTCTTATTAAACAGTTATTATTCTTCATATTCTACTTCTTCATGTTCTTCCTATTCATCCTTTTCATCATATTCTTATTTGTGACAGACATTCCTGTACTTGTAATCTGTAAAAACTCTGAATTTTCATCCTTCCGTTCTTGCTGTCACGAAAGATTTTAATTACAACAGTATTTGTCCGCGTTCAGTTTAGCCTGCAGCAGCATCAGGCATTTTCCAGGGGCACCACGAGGAGGAACGGACTCACCCCCATACACTGCTTAGTCTTCTTCTGCTTAGAATTTAGAGCATATATTTTGCTCTTCATTTTGGTCTTATACTTAATGTTCTTCTGCTTTTTGATCTTCTGCTTATTGTTCTTCTGTCTCTTGTTCTGTATCTTGTAGTTTGTCTTAACCTTCTTTGTCCTGTTGGTGATGGTACAAAAGCCAATGGAAGTAACGAGGACCAGCTGACTGTGCTGGAACCCGGAGGGTCAGCAGAAGGAAAAGAGCCAATGGCACAACCGAGGACCAGCTGACGTTACTGGGACAGGGTTACTAAGCAGGAGGTACCTGTGCTCCAAAGCACTACCAAGGACCAGCAGACGTTGCTGGAACTCGGATACCGACATGGAGGCACCTAGGCCAAAGGCACTGCGGAGAACCAGCTGACGGTACTGGAACCCGGATGGGTAGCAGAAGGTACAAGAGCCAATGAAAGTAATGAGGACCAGCTGACTGTGCTGGAACCCGGAGGGTCAGCAGAAGGAAAAGAGCCAATGGCACAACCGAGGACCAGCTGACGTTACTGGGACACGGTTACTAAGCAGGAGGTACCTGTGCTCCAAAGCACTACCAAGGACCAGCAGACGTTGCTGGAACTCGGATACCGACATGGAGGCACCTAGGCCAAAGGCACTGCGGAGAACCAGCTGACGGTACTGGAACCCGGATGGGTAGCAGAAGGTACCCATGGAAATTAAAGTTGAGGCAGCAGGACTGTTTGCCGTTCACACAGCAGGGGAACAGCTGACATTACTGAACCCCAGTAACACAGGAGCAAGTGTAGACTGTGCTAACAGCACTTCCGAGAAACAAATGGCGGTGTTGTAACCCAGGGATCAGAAGAGAACATGGTGGAGGCAGCAGGACTGTTTGCCGTTCACACAGCAGGGGAACAGCTGACATTACTGAACCCCAGTAACACGGGAGCAAGTGTAGACTGTGCTAACAGCACTTCCGAGAAAACAATGGCGGTGTTGTAGCCCAGGGATGAGAAAGAACAGGGTGGAGGCAGCAGGACTTTTTGCCGTTCACACAGCAGGGGAACAGCTGACATTACTGAACCCCAGTAACACGGGAGCAAGTGTAGACTGTGCTAACAGCACTTCCGAGAAACAACTGGCGGTGTTGTAACCCAGGGATGAGAAGAGAACATGGTGGAGGCAGCAGGACTGTTTGCCGTTCACACAGCAGGGGAACAGCTGACATTACTGAACCCCAGTAACACAGGAGCAAGTGTAGACTGTGCTAACAGCACTTCCGAGAAACAACTGGCGGTGTTGTAACCCAGGGATGAGAAGAGAACAGGGTGGAGGCAGCAGGACTTTTTGCCGTTCACACAGCAGGGGAACAGCTGACATTACTGAACCCCAGTAACACAGGAGCAAGTGTAGACTGTGCTAACAGCACTTCCGAGAAACAACTGGCGGTGTTGTAACCCAGGGATGAGAAGAGAACATGGTGGAGGCAGCAGGACTTTTTGCCGTTCACACAGCAGGGGAACAGCTGACATTACTGAACCCCAGTAACACGGGAGCAAGTGTAGACTGTGCTAACAGCACTTCCGAGAAACAACTGGCGGTGTTGTAACCCAGGGATGAGAAGAGAACATGGTGGAGGCAGCAGGACTGTTTGCCGTTCACACAGCAGGGGAACAGCTGACATTACTGAACCCCAGTAACACAGGAGCAAGTGTAGACTGTGCTAACAGCACTTCCGAGAAACAACTGGCGGTGTTGTAACCCAGGGATGAGAAGAGAACAGGGTGGAGGCAGCAGGACTTTTTGCCGTTCACACAGCAGGGGAACAGCTGACATTACTGAACCCCAGTAACACAGGAGCAAGTGTAGACTGTGCTAACAGCACTTCCGAGAAACAACTGGCGGTGTTGTAACCCAGGGATGAGAAGAGAACATGGTGGAGGCAGCAGGACTTTTTGCCGTTCACACAGCAGGGGAACAGCTGACATTACTGAACCCCAGTAACACAGGAGCAAGTGTAGACTGTGCTAACAGCACTTCCGAGAAACAACTGGCGGTGTTGTAACCCAGGGATGAGAAGAGAACATGGTGGAGGCAGCAGGACTGTTTGCCGTTCACACAGCAGGGGAACAGCTGACATTACTGAACCCCAGTAACACGGGAGCAAGTGTAGACTGTGCTAACAGCACTTCCGAGAAACAACTGGCGGTGTTGTAGCCCAGGGATGAGAAGAGAACATGGTGGAGGCAGCAGGACTGTTTGCCGTTCACACAGCAGGGGAACAGCTGACATTACTGAACCCCAGTAACACAGGAGCAAGTGTAGACTGTGCTAACAGCACTTCCGAGAAACAACTGGCGGTGTTGTAACCCAGGGATGAGAAGAGAACAGGGTGGAGGCAGCAGGACTTTTTGCCGTTCACACAGCAGGGAACAGCTGACATTACTGAACCCCAGTAACACAGGAGCAAGTGTAGACTGTGCTAACAGCACTTCCGAGAAACAACTGGCGGTGTTGTAACCCAGGGATGAGAAGAGAACATGGTGGAGGCAGCAGGACTGTTTGCCGTTCACACAGCAGGGGAACAGCTGACATTACTGAACCCCAGTAACACGGGAGCAAGTGTAGACTGTGCTAACAGCACTTCCGAGAAACAACTGGCGGTGTTGTAGCCCAGGGATGAGAAGAGAACATGGTGGAGGCAGCAGGACTGTTTGCCGTTCACACAGCAGGGGAACAGCTGACATTACTGAACCCCAGTAACACAGGAGCAAGTGTAGACTGTGCTAACAGCACTTCCGAGAAACAACTGGCGGTGTTGTAACCCAGGGATGAGAAGAGAACAGGGTGGAGGCAGCAGGACTTTTTGCCGTTCACACAGCAGGGGAACAGCTGACATTACTGAACCCCAGTAACACAGGAGCAAGTGTAGACTGTGCTAACAGCACTTCCGAGAAACAACTGGCGGTGTTGTAACCCAGGGATGAGAAGAGAACAGGGTGGAGGCAGCAGGACTTTTTGCCGTTCACACAGCAGGGGAACAGCTGACATTACTGAACCCCAGTAACACAGGAGCAAGTGTAGACTGTGCTAACAGCACTTCCGAGAAACAACTGGCGGTGTTGTAACCCAGGGATGAGAAAGAGAACAGGGTGGAGGCAGCAGGACTTTTTGCCGTTCACACAGCAGGGGAACAGCTGACATTACTGAACCCCAGTAACACAGGAGCAAGTGTAGACTGTGCTAACAGCACTTCCGAGAAACAACTGGCGGTGTTGTAACCCAGGGATGAGAAGAGAACAGGGTGGAGGCAGCAGGACTTTTTGCCGTTCACACAGCAGGGGAACAGCTGACATTACTGAACCCCAGTAACACGGGAGCAAGTGTTAACTGTGCTAACAGCACTTCCGAGCAACAACTGGCGGTGTTGGAGCCCAGGGTCAAGGAGGATGTTTAAATACTAGATCAAGTATTTTCCTTGTTACGTGTCAATTAAAAATGTCTATACTCCAAACAAGAGAAATATAACCTTTAGTACCATAAGATGATGATTTTACTTTAAAAAATATATGTAAATTAATAATTGACAAACATAAACGCATACATTAACATGTTGAAAAGCAATGCAAACCACAATAAAAATCGGTTAAATAATCTGCTATACGGTTTTAAATAAAAGCATACAAGTACATATCAGAATCCATTAATGATGGATAAGTAACAGTATGTACACCATTTTCATTTGCTGAATAATATCACTAAAAAGTTTTTAAAAATATCTAAAATTTTCCATCATGTAATACTGATAATATGTGCCAATCATTTATATTAACAAAAAAAAACCTTTAAAAAGTGCATAGTGAAAACAGCTATTTATGCCTGACTGTGGACTTGCAAGCATGACAACGGATAGATAAGGTATATATAGATGAGTCTGCATAGCCACAGATGGTGAATGGCGATGTAATACTGTACCTCAATAAAGTGTGCGTTACTACTACATCCTTTTTTTTATATAGCTTTATAAAAGGGTACGTGCATGTATGCTTGCGCCTTTGTTTGGACGCACAGACTGGCTTCCTGCTGTGACGCGTTGGGTATTGGAGCGTCTGTGCGTCTTATGACGCAGACTAACATTCACGGTGCGCATCGTTCATCATCGCAAGCGTACCGACAACACAAAGGCGTTGTCATGACTGCTTTACTCAGTAAACATGCACCTATGATGAAACATACACGCATGTGCCCTATTACATAACAAGCTACAAGAAAAATGCGTGTGAGGTGTGACACAGCTGTTTTGTTAAGGTACAGTATTATATCGACATTGTACAGGTGTCGCTATTCAGTCTGATAAATAGATATCATTCACCTATTCTATCAGTTGTCGTTCTTTCAGCACCACTTACAGGTATATATTTTGCTATTGTGACTATGCACTATTGACTTTACCAAGGTAATGCATGATTTTTGTTAGCGATTATCATGTTTACATGAAGGACCTTTATGATATGGGCTGTTAACTTTCTAATCAAATATGTATTTTTTAAAATGACACAAATATAAGTAATGTTGAAGAGGACTATTCCTACATGCATTGTTTGCACAATATTACAGGTGTACATCACGTCCCTTAATCAACATTGGATATTATATTTACTTGTATGCTTTTATTTCAAAGGCAAGAACACTGAAGTATAACCTTCGCACTGCAGCAGTTGTCAAAGTTCAACCCACATTATGCACTTCCAACATTGCAGTATTTGAGTCATCATGATGTGAGTTGGATTTGTCTAAGCTATGGAGTGACAAGGTTGACCATCAGTATCCTATAGCATAAGTAGGCTTTTGTGTTTGCATTTGTTTTCGACATGTGCATATCTGTAATAATATGTCACAATTATTTTGTTACCGATTTGTGACAGACAAATCATTTTATGGTTTGAAAGTTGACGTTTCAAATGTTTACAGCTTAGAAATCATGGTGTAGCCTGATATCTATGTGTAGCACTAGACACTTTGAGATGTCATGTTTTTTTCACCATGATTAGGTAGCTAGCAGTAATTTTTGCCGGACACACAGCAGGGGAACAGCAGGCGTTACTGAACCCCACAAACACATCAGCGATTGTTTTCATCTGTGCATCTAACACTTCTGAGCAGCAACTGGCGCTGTTGAAGCCCAGGGTCAAGGAGGGTGTAGGCAGAGGCCTAGTATGAGACGTTTGAAGTTGAAGTTGTAGTTAGCAGCAGTAATTTTTGCCAGACACACAGCAGGGGAACAGCAGGCGTTACTGAACCCCACAAACACATCAGCGATTGTTTTCATCTGTGCATCTAACACTTCTGAGCAGCAACTGGCGCTGTTGAAGCCCAGGGTCAAGGAGGGTGTAGGCAGAGGCCTAGTATGAGACGTTTGAAGTTGAAGTTGTAGTTAGCAGCAGTAATTTTTGCCAGACACACAGCAGGGGAACAGCAGGCGTTACTGAACCCCACAAACACATCAGCGATTGTTTTCATCTGTGCATCTAACACTTCTGAGCAGCAACTGGCGCTGTTGAAGCCCAGGGTCAAGGAGGGTGTAGGCACAAAATATTGAGTTATTGCCTTGTTACGTGGCCATTGCAAATGTATGTACTTCAAACAAGAATAAATGAAGTTTTACTACGACAATAAAATGATGAATTTCAATTACAAGAATAGAAAAATATTTATACTTGACAGTCCTCTGTGGTTGATAACGTTTAATGGCTAACTGAAAATATGGTAACAAATTCAAAGCTTTCGAGACTACTCAGGTGTCTTCATCAGGCTAAGAGTAAAGCCAAAAATGAAGAATCACATATTTCTACACACAACAGGACACAGGAATAGCTAAGACAAGTGAGGGAGGGACAAGTGAGGGGAGACCGGCAACAAAAAGGAGAACAAGGATGAATTATCAGCGCCACACAATCACAGATAAATTAATGAATTTACCTGTGGCAAAAGACTTTTGTATGCCCGGTCATAGCATCATGGATATGGAATTACTGGTATTAAAATATAACTTCAAATATGGAAACGTACAAAGGTTTCAGAATATAAGCTCATCATGACCTTTGACACTGTTAGTGATGGAATGAATAGATCACATGGATTTATGTCATTCTATATCAATTAAGGAATCTGCGTCTATGACCTTCCAGGGTCATGAAAACCCAAAAAATACGCCAATGAGAGGGCAATCAAACTTTCTATCCTTATCTAGGAACTGTTCCAATATTTATGTTCATCCCTGTGAGATAATGACAGTTCTGATACACGTCACTTACTTGTCTTACCTATTGCACTATTCCTGTGTCCTGTTGTGTATAGAAATATGTGATGCTTAATTTTTTTAGTTAGTCTTTCCCTGATGAAGAGACGTGAGTAGCCTTGAAAGCTTGCAATTTGTTTCCATCTTTTCAGTTATCCATAAAAAGGTATCAACCACTGCTGACTCTGAAGTCTAAATATTTTTCTATCTACTGGCTAACACGGTACAAAGATACACATGTTTTCTAATTTCAAGAAGGAAAAATAAAGAAAATACAAATATAAACGCATATATGCACATGCCAAAAATAAATGGAACAACACAACACCCAAAAAATTGGTAACAAAATATAGTGTTGTAAATTTAAGAATAAAAGTAAATGTTTTTTTTTATGAATAATGCTTAAGGAACGCTATGTTAAACCATAACATAGTGAAGACAATGGATTTTGTAATAGTCACTCATCATCATCATCGCAAATTTTATGTGACAGTCACAGACAATTCAATTATTTAAGTTCATAAAATCGTAACTTTCTATAGCATGTATGACATGTCCAGCATGGACTCATCAATGTGATTGATGACACAATAATGTACAATAAAAAATAACCATTTAAAAAAACATTAGGCATTGTTTGTCACAATTTAAGTGTGTGCCTGCAAGTGTAGGTGAAACAAAGGCTACGGATAGCAAAGGTATATTCTATGTCTGTATCAGACAGTGGACAGCCTCTGATGGGTAATGCCGATGTTATACTGTACGTCAATAAAGTCTGCGGCTGAAATCATGCATTTTTTGCTTGTAGAGTGTTGAAGAGGGTAAAAGAATGTCTGGTTGCGCAAAGCTTTATCCGTCAACACTACCTTCCTACTGTCACGCGTAGGGTAGGGTAGCGTGTGGCAATTAGCTGACTATCAAATGTGAGGTTAGGCTGCGTTATTGCGCACTAGGGACGCAAAAAAAAATACAGCAGTAATAATTTAATGTGTAATACTACACCTATGACAAACCAAAAAATTACGTTCCCTCTTTAACAATGTACAAGACTAACAAGCCTAATGGTTGACGCTGACTTAATTGAGATACAGTATTACATCAACATTGTCCATGAGTAACTATGCACTGTGATACCTATATACCAGTATTAATTTATATCTCTTGTGGTTGTTTCAACAGCACTTGCAGGTATAAGTACCTATTGTCAGTATGCATGATGCACTTTCTAGATGTAATAATTTATTATTGGACATTATTACCATGTTTACATGCTGGCCATTTCATATATGGTGTTTGAAGTTACAGTTGGCATCAGTATGTGTATTTTATAATGTCTGTCATAAATAAAACTCGTGATGATGATGATGAGGATTTAATGATTCGTACATCCATTGAGTGCATTATCTTACAGGTACAGATAAAGTTCCTTAAAAAGCATTAATTCATAAGTCTGAAATGTACTTTTATGCATTAATTTAAAAATGTGAAGAGTAGACTATGTTTTATTTTTTGTTACCATTTCTAATAGACATGTGCAGATATGCGCTGTGATGACAAATTATTATTTGTCCATATTTGTCATAAAAATTTATCATTCTAGGCCTGCAAAACTTCACAATTTCATGTTTTCAGCATAACAAGCAGGGTGACGGCTCTTCCCTATTTGGAGCATGTTGGTCATGTGTTTTTCTGTCCATGTGTCGGGAACAGGACACTTCTTGCCGTTGACACAGCAGGGGAACAGCTGGCGTTACTGAACCCCACTAACAGTAGAGCTTGTGTTTTGTTCTGTGGACACGACACTTCTGAGCAGCAACTGGCAGTGTTGGAGCCCAGGGAGTAGAGTTCAGGTGGTAGAAAGATGAACATAACAGGAGACATGGATAACGTTGCGAACCAGTTATTTAATCTGAAAACGGACAGAGAAATTCTGGCGAGATCCATGCCTTGTTCATTTTCAGAAAAGTAAGCCGGTCTACATTATCGGAGGATAGTCGCATGCGACGGTCTGTTAGTACACCACCTGCAGCACTAAAGACGCGCTCCGATAATACACTGGCAGCAGGGCAAGCCAGCACCTCCAATGCATACTGGCTAAGCTCTGGCCATGTATCCAGCTTAGAGACCCAAAACTTGAATGGGGAAGAGCCATCTGGGAGTACATCTGAGAGGCAAAGCCAAGTAGTCTGTCACCATCTGACGGATACGTTGCCTCCCGCTGACTGGAGCCCTCTCGGATGGTGTAGACATTTGTGGCGCTGCCACAAAACTTTGCCACATTTTGAACATACTGGTCTTTCCCTGTGCAGAGGCACTGCGTGTGCTCCCTCTTGTTGCAGAGCTCTCTACACTGCCTCGACGCACAGAGCTGCTTTGTAAAGCAGTAGCAGCAGCAGTGCTCTCGGCAGTAAGGTAGAACATTAGGGATTGCACCAGTGTGTCTTGGTACTCCCGCATTTTACGCTCCCGGTTCAACGGTGTGATGAGGCTTTTGACGTTGTCCCGGTAGCGAGGGTCTAGGAGGGTGTACACCCAATAATCAGACGTCGTGAGAATGTCGGCGATGCGGCGGTCGTTTCTTAGGCACTGCAGCATGAAATCAACCATGTGCTGCAGACTCCCAACTGGCAAAGAAACGCTGTCCTCTGCAAGAGGCGTTATCTCTGCCTGCTCTGCATCACCCCACCCTCGCTCTACATACTGACTAGAGCGTTGTGTACCTCCCTCTGGAGCGATGTCTTCCTCCTCCATTGACTCCTCCTCCTCATCCTCCTCACAAAGTGAGCCCTGCCCAGCCCTTTGTGAGGAACCACGTTGCGCTGACTTTCCAGAAGGTGATGGAATTTGTGACTCCTCATCCTCCACCTCTTCCAAAACCTCATCCCTTATTGCTTGCAGTGTTTTTTGAAGCAGGCAGATAAGGGGGACAGTCAGGCTGACTAGTGCATCATCTGCACTCGCCATCCGCGTTGACTCATCAAACGCACGCAAAACGTGGCACATGTCCTTCATAGTGGCCCACTCATTAATGGTGAAGTGTGGACGGCGCAAATTGCGTGTTGATTGCGCCTGATGCAGCTGATACTCCATAACTGCTGGCTGCTGCTCACACAACCGCTCCAACATATGTAACGTTGAATTCCACCTGGTGGATACGTCACATATGATGCGATGTTCAGGAAGGCGCAATCTGCGTTGCAGAGCTGCAATGCGCGATCTGGCCATGCTGGAACGTCGCAAGTGAGCGCACTCTAGGCGGACCTTGTGCAGCAGTGCATCAAGATCCGGATAGTCCCTCAAAAAACTCTGCACGACCAAGTTGAGCACATGTGCCAGACATGGTATGTGAGTGAGGTTGCCAAGGCCCAGAGCTGCCACCAGATTTCGGCCATTGTCACACACTACCAAGCCTGGCTGGAGATTCGCTGGCAAAAACCACACGTCGCTCTCCTGCTTGATGGCATTCCAGACCTCCTGCGCTGTGTGGCTTCGATTCCCCATGGGAATTAATTTCAGAACGGCCTGTTGCCGTTTGGCCACGGCTGTGCTCATATCGGTCGCATCAGGTAAGCGTCCACGGGTCCATGTGGAGGTAGACCGTGACGGCTCCTGCAGCGATGATTCTGAGGAACTGGAGTAGGAGGAGGAGTCAATGTGGACAGACTTGATTCCGGCAATCCTTGGAGTTGGCAGAACACGTACAGCGCCACTCGCAAGATCTGTACCCGGCTCCACAACATTCACCCAATGGGCAGTGAGTGAAAGGTATCGTCCCTGGCCATGGGTACTGGTCCACGCATCGGTGGTCAGGTGGACCTTGCTACTGACGGCGTTTAGTAGCGCATGTTTAATTTTTGCCTCAACATGCTTTTGCAGACCAGGGACGGCTTGCCTGCTGAAATAAAATCGGCTGGGCACATTGTATTGTGGGACTGCCAATGCCATTAATTCACGGAAACTGTCAGTCTCCACCAGCCTGAATGACAGCATTTCAAGGGACAGGAGTTTTGCAATGCCAGCATTCAGAGCCTGTGCTCGTGGATGGTTTGCCGAGTATGGCCGTCTTTTATCCCATGCCTGTGCTACCGATGGCTGTTTTGTGGCCTGGGTGTGTGAGGATGACAGGGAACTTGCAGCTGTGGGTGGAATAACACTGTGTCTCTGGACAACAGTGACAGAGGTTCTTCCATGGCGATCCTTTGAGGAAGCCTTACCAGCTGTGTGTGAACTGGAGGAAGAGGCTCCAACAGGAGCTGAAGATGTAGGTGCTGCTGTAGGTTGGCCTACATCTCCAGTGTGTCTTTGTAACTCAACAAAGTGCTTTGACCGCACATGTTTCCACATATTTGTTGTATTAAGGTTACTGACACTTTTACCTCTTTTAATTTTTTGATTACACAGCTTGCATTTTACATAGCAAATATCATCTGCAACTGTATCAAAAAAGGACCACGCAGAGCAAGTCCTGGGAGCGCCCGGTTTGGCTGTTGTAAGAGAACTGCTCCGAACGGGTGCCAAACTGGAGGCTACAGGCAAGCGAGTCTGCAGCCTACCTCTCCCTACTGTTTGGACCGTTGGTGCAATCTCTTCCTCAGAGCTGCTCCCACCACCTTCCTGTTCCTCACGCCATGTTGGGTCTTGGACCTCATCATCTCCACCACTACCCTCTTCCATCACCTGCTGTTGTTGGGTGGTCTGGCCAGCACCATGCTCAACAGAAACTGGCAACTGAGTCTCATCATCATCAGATGCGTTCTGCGGTGTGCTGACCATCGGCACTGGCTCACCCGCCTCTTCAGATTCAGAGAGACACAGCTGTTGCGCATCACTGCATACTGCCTCTTCTTCACATTCCAGAATGCTGCTTGGCTGGGCCCCTGTTTCCAAGCCAACAGATTCTGAGAACAGAAGCAGAGACTCAGCTGGCTCCTGTACAGAGCTCTCTGACTGCCTGGGCAATTTGGCAGGCGGTGAAGAGACTGATGGTTGTTCAACAGTGCTGTGGTCCTGAGAGGAGGTGGAAGGTATTGAAGTCGATGCATTGGCTGCCATCCAACCAACAACGGCTTCAATTTGTTCTTCACGCAGCAGGGGGGTACGCTGAGCTCCTACAAAAGTGCGCATAAAGGAACGCTCACGGGGAAAACTGGTGGATGCTGTGTCACTGGGTGCGGCAGCAGCCACAGAATCCCCACGTCCTCTCCCTGCTGCAAATCCACGGCCTCGACCACGACCACGTGCCTTACTCACTGACTTCTTCATCTTGGTAGATTGATAAAGAAAGTCAGAAAAGTTAAGGCCTAAGTGTGGTTATTCCTCACAGACTACAGTGAACCCTGCAGACAACTGTTCAGTATCTGTGAAAGGCCCCTTTGTGTACTTCTATAGTGTTTGCAACCAATGTATTGTATACGGATGGAAGCGCGTCACACTAATAGATTAGATTTTTTTCCACTAAAATGGAGCAGCACCAATTAGAGAAAAATGTGAAGGATGAGGCAGTGACACACGCTCAGCAGACTACAACCGGCAGTGGTTGAAGTACAAACTGGAGCGTAATCTGCACTCACAAAATGAAAAGCTCACAGACTACAGTGAACACTGAAACACAACTATTCACTATCTGTGAAAAGCTCCTTTGTGTACTTCTATAGTGTTTGCAACCAATGTATTGTATACGGATGGAAGCGCGTCACACTAATAGATTAGATTTTTTTCCACTAAAATGGAGCAGCACCAATTAGAGAAAAATGTGAAGGATGAGGCAGTGACACACGCTCAGCAGACTACAACCGGCAGTGGTTGAAGTACAAACTGGAGCGTAATCTGCACTCACAAAATGAAAAGCTCACAGACTACAGTGAACACTGAAACACAACTATTCACTATCTGTGAAAAGCTCCTTTGTGTACTTCTATAGTGTTTGCAACCAATGTATTGTATACGGATGGAAGCGCGTCACACTAATAGATTAGATTTTTTCCACTAAAATGGAGCAGCACCAATTAGAGAAAAATGTGAAGGATGAGGCAGTGACACACGCTCAGCAGACTACAACCGGCAGTGGTTGAAGTACAAACTGGAGCGTAATCTGCACTCACAAAATGAAAAGCTCACAGACTACAGTGAACACTGAAACACAACTATTCACTATCTGTGAAAAGCTCCTTTGTGTACTTCTATAGTGTTTGCAACCAATGTATTGTATACGGATGGAAGCGCGTCACACTAATAGATTAGATTTTTTTCCACTAAAATGGAGCAGCACCAATTAGAGAAAAATGTGAAGGATGAGGCAGTGACACACGCTCAGCAGACTACAACCGGCAGTGGTTGAAGTACAAACTGGAGCGTAATCTGCACTCACAAAATGAAAAGCTCACAGACTACAGTGAACACTGAAACACAACTATTCACTATCTGTGAAAAGCTCCTTTGTGTACTTCTATAGTGTTTGCAACCAATGTATTGTATACGGATGGAAGCGCGTCACACTAATAGATTAGATTTTTTTCCACTAAAATGGAGCAGCACCAATTAGAGAAAAATGTGAAGGATGAGGCAGTGACACACGCTCAGCAGACTACAACCGGCAGTGGTTGAAGTACAAACTGGAGCGTAATCTGCACTCACAAAATGAAAAGCTCACAGACTACAGTGAACACTGAAACACAACTATTCACTATCTGTGAAAAGCTCCTTTGTGTACTTCTATAGTGTTTGCAACCAATGTATTGTATACGGATGGAAGCGCGTCACACTAATAGATTAGATTTTTTTCCACTAAAATGGAGCAGCACCAATTAGAGAAAAATGTGAAGGATGAGGCAGTGACACACGCTCAGCAGACTACAACCGGCAGTGGTTGAAGTACAAACTGGAGCGTAATCTGCACTCACAAAATGAAAAGCTCACAGACTACAGTGAACACTGAAACACAACTATTCACTATCTGTGAAAAGCTCCTTTGTGTACTTCTATAGTGTTTGCAACCAATGTATTGTATACGGATGGAAGCGCGTCACACTAATAGATTAGATTTTTTTCCACTAAAATGGAGCAGCACCAATTAGAGAAAAATGTGAAGGATGAGGCAGTGACACACGCTCAGCAGACTACAACCAGCAGTGGTTGAAGAACTAACTGGAGCGTGATCTGCACTCAAAAAATCAAAACCTCACAGACTGCAGTGAACACTGAAACACAACTATTCACTATCTGTGAAAAGCTCCTTTGTGTACTTCTATAGTGTTTGCAACCAATGTATTGTATACGGATGGAAGCACGTCACACTAATAGATTTGATTTTTTTCTAATATAATGGAGCTGCACCAATTCCACTAAATAAAATAAAAAAAAAAGAGTCAGTGACACGTGCAGATGCCTACAAACAGCGGTGGATGCAGAGCAAACTGCAGCGTCACCTGCACTGTCACACACACACCTTGCACAGAGCTGTTAAAACAACACTGGCAAAATGAAGCTTTACACAGCGGTTGGTAAACTAGCCTGCCTCAAGCACAGTAGTACACAAAATCGCAATATCTAACTGTCCCTCAGAGTGAGCAGAGTAGCGTTCTGTCCCTTACTGAGTTCACAGCACAGTGACGCTAAAATGGCGGCGGCGCCTTTTATAGTGCATTCTGACATCATTTCAGCAGCCAATCACAGCCATGCCATTAGTTAAGATGACCGCAGCATTACAGGATGTGCCCACACTTCGTAGGATTCCTCATTGGCTGACTAAAATCACATTGCCTCTCAAAGAATTATGGGAACTTCCGATTCCGGTATACGATATGGAAAAAGTATCGGAATTAAGTATCGGAATTCCGATAACGCGAATATCGGCCGATACCCGATACTTGCGGTATCGGAATGCTCAACACTAGTCAGGACAGCAGAGGAGGAGAGCACAGTGCTGACACCTGACACCACTGCTACAGCCAGCAACATACAAAGCATGTCTACTTCCTGAATGCAGGAACAGCAGTTGCTGTGGTCAGGGTGTGAGCGTGCCTCCATTAACTCTTCGGACATGCTTTTAAAGGGCCCCCGCGACCTATTCTTTCTTATCAGGGCCCACCACACAGGGACTAATGAAGGAGGCAGGAGCTGGGGGCGGGGCCCACCGGACGTTTCTCCGGTGTCCCGGTGGCTCAGTCCGACCCTGCCCGGCGGTGACATCATCCGGACTGGTTTACGGCCAGCTGTCGCGAGAGTACAGCTGGCCGAGATTACCCAGTACCCGGCAGCCCGTGCAGTTATCGTGAGATGCTGCACGTGACCGCCAGGGAGAGGGTAATCGCCAGCCTGGATGGACGGATGGACGTGACCGCCGGGGATCTTCTGCCAGGTAAGTGCTGCTGACACCTGACAGACCCGACCGACACTGACAGTGACAGTTTCGGGAAGTTCCTGTGTCACGTACTTCGTTCTGTGACACAGGAACTCCCCATAGACTTTGTCGGAAAACTCAGATTCCGGTATCCGATATGACTAGTGTTGAGCGATATTGCTCGATATCTAAAAATATCGTATCGAAATTGTATCGCCGATAGCACTAAATATCGTCGATATCCGATTTCGATAGCGGAAGTCCCATGTAAGTCTATGGGAACAAAATATCGAAATTAAAAAAACCTTTATTTCCTTGTAAACACTAAATATACACACATAGAATACATATATATATATACATGTCATTGTGACATATATATACATATATGTATAGTTTATACACTTCTACATAGTAAAATATCCTCTGATTCAATTGCCGGGTAAAGCCGGCTTCTGTGAAAAGACAGAAGCACCCGACATGAAATGACACTTGGTGTACATAGGGTTAACCATGTCTTTTCATGTCGTTTGCAATCTGATTTGCACAAACAATTACATCAGTCTATGTGTGCAAAATTTCACACCTGTAGGGGTTAATTAAAGGTGTAAATTCGTTGTAAAAAAACAGACTTTTTTGCTACGAATTTACACCTTTAATTAACCCCTACAGGTGTGAAATTTTGCACACTTACACTCATGTAATTGTTTGTGCAAATCAGATATCAAACTACATGAAAAGACATAGTTAACTCTATGTAAACCAAGTGTCATTTCATGTCGGGTTCTGCATTTTCACAAAAGCCGGCAATTGAATTAGCGGCTATTATACTATGTAGAAGTGTATGAACTATAAATATAAATATATATATATGTCACAAATTCAATGACATGTATATATATTATATATATATATATATATATGAGGTGTAAAATTGTTTAAAAAAAATGCGTGGGCTCCCGCCCTATTTTCGCAACCAGACAGACAAAGCCAGCGAATGGGGGCAGATAATAATAGCCCAGAGAGGGACCATTATTTTTGGCCCCCCCTGGCTACTAACATCTGCCCCCAGACACCCCAGAAAAGACAAATCTATAATTAGATTCGCCCTTTCTGGCACTTTGCCCGTCTATTCCCATTGCCCTGTAGCGGTGGCGAATGGGTTAATAAGGGGTTAAAATGACCTAGCAATTGAAAGGTCACTTTAAGCCAGGTTAATAATTGAGAGCTGTCAATTAGACAACTATCAATTATTAATCCTATTGTATGAAAGAAAAATCAAACACACACACTTTAATAAAAAAGAAGTTTAATGAAATAATCACACAGTTTTTGACCATATTTTATTTACCTGCTAAAACCATTTCCTGTAATAAAAATAAAATAATAAAGCAAAATTATTCTTACCTATCCCATGCACAGTCAGGTCCCACGGTGTAATCCTTCAGAAAGGGTTAATGTTTACTGCAGGGACCGCAGCTAATGCTGCAGCCTCACAGTAAACCCCAAATGAATGAGCTCCTCTCCTGGCTGACAGGAGAGGAAGTGGAAAGCTTAATTGATTGCTTTCCACTTTCACTTCAGGTCAGCCAGGGACACCATCAGTGACGTCAGAGGGAACTGATTAACAAAAATAGGGGTTCCCTTCGAAAAAAAAATGGCGTGGGGTCCCCCCTATTTTTGTTAACCAGCCAGATGAAGCAGACCGCTGAGGCCTGGATTTTCAGGCTGTTAAGGAGCCAAGATCCATGGACCTTGCCAGCCTGATAATACCAGGCCACAGCAGTCTGCATATCTTGGCTGATTAACAAAAATAGGGGATCCCCTCGAAAAAAATTGGCGTGGGGTCCCCCCTATTTTTGTTAACCAGCCAGATGAAGCAGACCGCTGAGGCCTGGATTTTCAGGCTGTTAAGGAGCCAATATCCATGGACCTTGCAAGCCTGATAATACCAGGCCACAGCAGTCTGCTTAGCTTGGCTGGTTAACAAAAATAGGGGATCCCCTCGAAAAAAAAACGGCGTAGGGGTCCCCTATTTTTGTTAACCAGCCAAGTAAAATGCAGACTGCTGCGGCCTGGTATTAAAAGACTGTCAAGGCCCATGGATTTTGGCCCTCAACAGCCTGATAATACCAGGCTACAGCAGCCCCACATTTGGCGCATCAAAAGATGTGCCATTGTGGGCACTTTACCCGGCTCTTTCCCACTGCGCCGCTTGAGCGTTGGTGGGCAAGTGGTGTGGGTATTAGCGTCGTGAATTAAATTTTGGTGTTTTATTGTCAACGTTGATTTGCACTGTGACCAATATTGCCCTTTCCGTGGCTAAATAATATGTGATGGAGGTTGTCTAGTATAAATGACACCGATTCATGATGATCTCCAGATAGTTTATTAATGTTTTATATAAAAAGTAGGCACTAGCAAGGAGAAATAGTGTCCTTTAATTGACTAGGAATAAAAAGGTTATACTGACGAACACAGTTTGTTCAATTTCTGTTTTATTGTATCTCTGGTCAGTTCCTGCTGACGCACACTCGAGCTCCTGTAAAAAAGTGAACTAAGATTAATAAAAACCTAACAGATACTTACCACCGTGTCTCGACGCTAGGTCTCAAAGAACGACGTGTCCCACGACGATTCCAGTCTGTACATACACAATGACAGGCAGAGCCTGTCATAGGACGAAGCCACAGACTGGATTAACTGATTCACACGGCGTTGGTGGGCGGTCATCGGCACTGACTGCTTACGGCCGGGATTACCAGCAGTACTTGAGCTTATACTCGCGGAGAAACTGCATTGGTGACCGCGGGGTAGAGAATGACGGAGTGGCGGACCAGGAATGCAGGCCACGGACCATCTGGGACACGCGGAGATCTTCGGCAATGGGGTTATGTGCCCGCGGAACTAAGGATCATGACCCAGTCCGTCGACACTGACAGTGACAGACCCTGAACGAACGTGTACCCTTGACAAGAAGGGACAATCCCGAGTCCGGTTAGGCGATATGACGAAAATATCGGTTATTCGGAATCGAAAGGCCGAATACAGCTAATAGCGGGACCGATATCCAGATATTTGCCAGTATCGTATCGCTCATCATACTTCTCGGTGTTCCTCTCTTGACACTCAGACTTTTTCCTCTGCTCTCCTTCTGCTCCTCTAAGCCGTCAAACTGCTCTCCTTGGCGCTCCTCTTTGCCATCAGACTGCTTTCAGCACTACTCTCTGCCCTAGGCTTTCTACTCAGCACTGTTCTCTGTCCTCGGCCTTGTTCTCAGTATTTTTTCTCTGTCCTACAGGCCAGCAATTATCTGGGCTTCTCAGGCTGTCTCCTCAAGCATTCTTCTCTGCCCCTCCAGCTTGCTTCCTCAGCAGTTCTCTCTGCCCTCAGGCTGGTCTCCTCAATCTCATCAGTATTCCTGTATGCATCAGACCAAAGACACAAAGGAACTTTGTCACCAATGTGCCTGGACTAAAGGGTATGCCACACTAAACAACATCGCTATCGGGATCGCTAAAAAACGGTTCAAAACTATTTTGCGATCCCGTTAGCGATGCATTGTTGTGTGCGGCATCTTCCGAGACGAGCTTCCTGCTGTGATTCTCGATCTGTCGCTGGAAATCGGCTCGGACTCTATTTTATCGTCGGCGCTCCGCTGGGTAAGTATATATCATAAAGTGTGGCACCTACCTTTTTTTAGCGATTTACGGTACTTTTGTACCGCTAAAGTCGTTAAGGAGATCGCTAACCGCGATAGGTCCTTAACGATATCGCTAAATGTGGCGACACTCGCGTATAGCAACAATCCTAATCGATCTCAATAGTATGCTCGACGCTAATATTATGTATGGTATTTTTTTTATATTCATACAACTCATATTAAACACTTTCATATCCTAACATTAATAATATAACACCAACACATCAAACCAATACAACCCTTATCCTATAACTTCTTCTTATACTGACATCTATTTATTCTATATCAACTCTCTTCAATTAACTTCACATTTAACCAATTTTAAATCTTCCCTATACATTTTCATAAACTATTCTACATCAAATACTCTCCCTTAAATCTCTCTTAAAACACCCAATACCACATTTATTTATACTATATTTCTCCATCTATAAACCAATTATAAAAGTTTCACACACACCTAAATTCTAACTCTCTAAATCTAAAACAAAACAAAATACAACCAAAACACAATTACACACCCAACATCAAAAAATCACACTCCTAAACCATCTAAACCAACAAAACTATATCTTACACAATAACCCTCCACCTTCACCTTAATCACAACTACATTAAACATATTCTAATTTAACACAAATATCATATTTTTCTCTATCAAAATTACACAACTAAATACAACAAAACTCTCACACACCAACTCAACCCAAAATATCCACACATCATAGATCATCAATTATTCATATACATCCACAACAACTCAACTCTCCACACACACCCACACCACCCTCCAACAAAAACTACACCTATCTATAATTCTATGTTTCATATTATCTATTCTCTTTGTCTCAATTTTTTTTTACTCTTTTTTTTTATCTTTTTTAAAAATTTTTTTATATAAAACACAATCTACCACCACTTCCCACCTCTCTACTTCCCCCCCCCCCCCCACCGCCCCCTGTCACACCCCCTAAATCTTTCATCATACACTACACCACACTCTCACTCTCATTTATTTAAATTCTTCCACAACAACCAAACCCTTTGTCTCCTACTCCATATTAAATATACATCATTCGCTCTCTCTCACCCCCCCCAAACCTAATCTACTATATCATCCTCACAACAGCCAATTCATTCACAATTAAATTATCTCACCTTACTTACTACACTTATTCTACCCACTATCCCCCTAATATATATAATTCTAATTTTACTTACTATTAAATAATTACACTAGAGATAACTACTCACTCAATTAAACCACAAAAACAAAAAAACCCCCCCTCCCCCACCCCAATACCAACCTCTAACTCTAATCACTCGCACGCACACTCTCACACCCTCACACATATCATCACTCCCCCCCCCACCTCCCCTTTCCCCCATACCACCCCCCAACTTCCCTCTCCTCTTCATCACCCTTACATTCCCCCCCATCCACCCACCTCCTATCTTTCTTCAACGCAATTTCGTTTCCCAACTCTCCATCACCTTACCTATTTTACATCTTCTTTACTAATAATACATACTTTGTCGACTTCTATATTCTTATTTATATCCAAGCTATTTCCTAATCTTAAACTCCATTACGATCCCTTTCTATCTAATAGTTTCCTATTACCCGACATTACTTTATATCGTTTCTTTAATACTAAATAATGTCAGGATACACACTTCATTACTGTGTATAAATGTGATTTGTTTTTTATAAACTAATAATAAGACTAAACCCACTTAGTTATTATGATAATAATCATTGTCTGTTATTCCTAACTTGCTGTGTGTACCCCCCCCCCCCCCCCACCCCCCCATGTGTGTAGATTTTTATAGTAGAGATACATAACCTGTCTGTGTATTTTCATATGTTGAAATAATATCACAGGTCATTGTGATATAATCTAGTCACTTTCAATACTCCCTATATCGCTCGCATCGCTCAATAGCCAAGCCCCCCTCGCATAATGTAGCGCCCCTGGCCTCCCGCTCGAATCGTTCACAGGACCACCCTCCACAGTTAATGACGTGAGTTAAAGGTTGCCTTACACAGTGCCACGCATCTTGGGCAAAAGTGTGAATGTTCTCTTTTAACTATATAAATCAAAGTATTTCTGATAGAACAGATCCTCCCTCCTCCCGCCCCCTATAATACCACATTGCATTATTACTGTGTTATCACTGGGTCAGGAGCAAATGCAAATGTCTCATGTAGAGAATTTTGACATTTGTAAGCTGGGTTTTAGAAAAATGGTCATTTTTTAAATAGCAATTGGTTACAACATAGCGAAATGTTTTCTGGCTGGCAGAAAAGCAAATTACTTATCAGACACTTCTGGCTTATATTCACAAGGTTATATTATTCTCTCCTGCAGGTGTCAAAAGCTTGTGAAAGGTCTTCCACACAATATGACCTGTTAGTAGTTGCTAATAAATATTACATGTATACACGTTGTACTGCTGTTGCTTCAGACATTCTTCGAAAAGGCTGTAAAAAACAAAGTCTATGAAAATAGAAACAGAGATCAAAAAAATGCCACATGATGTTTGCTTGTAATCAGTAGCCATGAAAGACAAGTAAAAAGGAAATTAATATTTTCACAGATGCAGTAGTTTAAAGAAAAACAATAACACACGTAGCAACAAGGATATAGCAGCACACAGCAAACAAAATGTGTCACGATTCATCGGCTCAATGTGTCTGGGACTCAGGGATGGACAGCGCTGTCATCCAATCCTGTACTGGGGTATGCTGAGCTGTTGGTGCTTTGATTGACAGCTCAGGTGACCTATTTGAGTCTGGGAGGTGCAGAGATTTCTCCAGGTTCTCCCTGTTCTTAGTAATTGCCCGGCTTTTTAGGTGAGCTGTCTGGCCCAGATCACTGCCAATCAAAAGCTTTTGCTCTCTTGTGTATATACAGTATGCCTGATTCCAGTGCTGTGAGTGCTGATCTATTGCTGCCTGACCTTTGGACCGTGTTCTGAGTACTCATTTGTTTTTGCCCTTTGCTTATCTGCTATTCCTCTGGTATTCTGACCCTGGGCTGTGATCTGATTTAGCGCCTTCGTCTTTTCCCTTAGTTTACTATGATCTCACTTAGTGCTGACCCTGGAACATCTGACTTCTCTGCCTCACGGCCTGTCCTTGAGTTGTGACTGGTCACAGTAAGTAGATAATACATATATTTTAATCTAGTTTATAGGAATCTATCGCTTTCTTTCTTGCTTAAACTGCTCAAACGATCATGTACATGCTGAAATACTAGTTAGGCCGGAGTCACAATAGCGAGAAATACGGACTAGTGTAATGCGAGAAAAAAATCGCATTGCACTCGGACCGATGTTAATCTATGGGTAGTTCCCAGCAGCCGATTTTTTCTCGTCCGTTTTATACGTGCGAGAGAAATACGGCCGAGACTCGCCAATGCAAGTCTATGGGTGCGGGAAAAATTCGGATTACACACGGACTATGTGTGTGACTTGCGAGAAATACGGAAGACTTCTCCAGGTGACAGGAAAGTCAATCATCCATTATCAGAAAGTTTTGACATGCAAATTAACCTGGCACACTCCACACCAAACCAGGAAGCACGCCTCCACGGAGTCTAGCATCATGGCCAGACATATAAATGTCCAGATGCTTATTGTATTGGTCCAGGAGAGGCCTGAGCTTTGGGACCAACGCGACGGCCATTATGCGGACCGCACACGGAGGGAGGTGGCATGGAGGTCAATCTGTGGCCACATGTTCCCCGATTTTGAGGAGCGACCTCGTGAGGTGCAGCAAGAAATTAGTAAGTAAAATCATATAACAAATGTGAAATAAAGTTTAACATGAGTTAACAAAAGACCTTAAATGCAACATATGTGATGTGTTTACTAGATGTGGCATATTTAATACTATACACAGGCTAAAAATAGCAGGCCACATTATACTGAAGCCTACAAGTTGAAAGACACACAATGTGATTAATACTTAATTTATTTTTCCTTAAATTTGCAGTGAATGATGTCACTAGATGCTGGCGGAGTTGCCGGGACCAGTATCGGTGGGAACGGCAGCATTTTGGGCAGAGTGGCGATGCAGCCCCAAAAAAAGAAAATACATATATTTTGACTGCTTAAATTTTTTAGCACCAAGCATGGATCTAAGACCGTAAGTGCATGCATGAAGGCACACCTTTTACACATGCTGTAAGTAAAAAAATTAAACTTGTTTCTAATGTTAAATGTTTTCTATACAATAGAACGGAGTCAAACCTTACTGAAAGGGAGACAGCTTCAGACTCTGAGGTTAATATTGACCCAGTTGGTGACGGTAACGAAGTGGCTGGCCCATCTTCGGCACCCCCAGACACCAATCAACCCCCACCACCACCAGCAGCAGCAGCATCTTCGTCCACACAGGAGGCTAATCCCCAGGATGAAGAAGGGGCCCACAGCAGCAGTCCAACTGTGCCTCTGGAGATGTCACCCCTGCCTTCAGCCATACGTCGTGGCCGGCGCAGAAGGGTGCTTTCCATCACTGGCACAAGGAGGCAAGTTGACACAGGGGTGTTGGACGATTTGTCCAGGGCTGCCCATGTCGGTGGGGAGGAAGCGTACTTCCGCAGTCTGGCACGATAATTGCGGCCCCTTCCGCGTTTGGTGAGGCTGTGGGCAAGAGGTGCCATACAAATCCTCATCGATGCCTGTACTCCCCCAAACAATCCAACTCCTGTCTTTCTTTTCTGGAAAGGTTGCAAATGTCAGCCAGCAACATTCTGCTGCTGCAAGATATTCAAGAGCAGCAGACAGGAGCAGTAGCTTCAGCACCTCCGTCACGTATTGCATCCCAATCACAGGCCACCCAAACCCAAGTCCAACCCCAATCTGGACACATGTATGACTATACAGCACCTGCCCAATATGGTCACTTGAGCAGACCCACTGTTGGAGGCTGGTCCCAACATGTGTCTGCTCGACATGGCCATATTGGGGGGTATGAACCAATGGGTTATTCCCTTACCCAGGAGTTACTGCAGCCATACCCTCCACCCCACTATTATGGTCATCAGACACAGGATCGCACCTTGGCCCAGAATCTTGCCTGCCCATCTACCATACCCCAGGGTGATAGTCGGGTTGCCCAACCATCTAGGCCTAGTTCGACACATGGTGACCTCCCACCATCACCACCACTCCCAACTTACCACAACCTGTAATTGTGTTTTGCGGTGTCCTGTTTTTATTTTTTATAATCTTGTATATAATTTTTGCATTTTTTATTTTCTTTTTGTACTTACATTTGTCCATTGTCATAAAAATATTTATTATTGGCCCTGATTAGTAGGCCTTAACTGCCAAATGATGTCAATATGGTGTCAAGAATGTTTACAATAACAAATTTTGAAGTAAAAAAAATTTCAAACAACAGAGTGTGATGTATTGTTATGTGTTTTTCATAAAAGTATATCCAAAGGTTTATATGAAAAAAGTACACACTTCAAACAGTAACATAGCTAGATTTAATTGTTAACAAATGGAACAACAACTACACAGATACAGCATTCTGTTGCCAGGGAGTAAATCCCTCAGGTGAAACAAAATAATTGGTTAATACATCACGCACTTTTAGCCCGGAGGGCTGACGACGTTGATGAAGGACATGTGTCGTAGTAGTCAGCTCAGTACTTGCATACTCCACTTCATCAGCACCATTGGATGGACACTCATGGTATCTAGTGAAATTATGCAGTACAACACACGCTTTTATAAAAATATTAACATTGTCTTCACCAAGTTGAATTTCGGACTGCAGAACCCGCAATTTGGCACACAGAATGCCAAACGCACACTCAACCAGATGTCGGGCACGGGAAAGAAGATAATTACATATAGTGCACCAGTGGTTCAGGCCTCTCCGTGGATAGGGCCTCATGAGGTTGCGTGATAACTGAAAAGCCTCATCTGCAACCATCACATAAACAATGCTTCAATATTAGTCCCTGGTAGGTTACGTGGGGGTCGGAGATTCAACTCATTATTGCGCAGCCGCCGACCCATAATGGAAGAATTAAAGACTCTGGAGTCTCCAGTTCTTCCATAGGCCCCAATATCTACAATTATAAACCTGCAGCTACTATCGACCAGGGCCAACAGTACTACAGAAAAATATTGTTTATAATTGTAATATTGGGAGTCTGAGTACGGCGGCTTACGCACACAGATGTGCTTCCCATCCAGGGCTCCAATACAGTGTGGAAACTGGCATGTCTCCTGAAATCCACGTGCTATACGCAACCAGTCTTCCATTGTGGGCACCGGCATGACCAGTTGATGGAGTCGAGACCAGATTTCTGCGCATGTAGACCTGATAATCCCTGAGATGGTTGACTTTCCAATAAAAATTCTAAATGCAATGCTGCATATGAGAGCCAAGTGGAAAGGAAGCTAAAAGTAAACAAAAAAAAAAATAAAAACAATTAGAAGGCATGCAATGAAATAGCAGTTTGTACGTTGCTCAAAGTTATAGGCTATAAATAAGAAACCATGCAGCAACAACATTAAAATAGATGCAATGGGTTTGTAGGTTATTATACAAGCATATATTGTGAATTTTCAAATGTGGCTTTTGCCACATACATAAATAAATGTGTAAATTACTAAGGTACACAAGTCTATAAAATGCATCATCAACATAGAGGTTTCATACATACCGTAACGTAAGGATAAGGCGCTCCTCAGCAGAAATAGCTTTTTGCATCCTGGTGTCCTGAAAGATGATTCCAGGGCGCACAATCTCCAACAAAATATCAAATGTGGCAAGGGTCATCCGACAATAATCAAAAAACTTGTCCAGATGGGTACGCAGAGATGCGTAGAGACGGTGGAAATGGCCTTTACTGAGCCGTCGCCTCAAAAGCGGATGGACCCACATTATTCTCAGCCTCCTCGGATCCACAATCACTAGGTATGGCTCCCCAAAACGTTGGGACAAAACCCAGTTGTACAGGTCACGCTCAGTTGTGTTAAAAGTAAGTCTGTCAGACATATTTTGGACAAACCAGATGTAACTCAACACAACCACGGACTGAACTGCAAAGATTGGAGTGTGCCACCTGATGTAGAGGCAATAAATAGGGGTCTGACATTCAGGCCTAAAAACCGTTATTTGTCAATTTTGCAAGGCAACGAGAAAATCTCGCTGAACGGATAACATACGGATGTCACACGGATGCTTATATACGAGGAAATCGCATCTTCGCATTCCACTCTGATGACATACGGATCACTGTTCAGGGAACATTTGTGCGATTCTCGTCCGTGAAAAACGGACCGATTTTTTCTACATTGTGTGTGACTCCAGCCTTAGTCTGCACAATGCTTTTCTCGCATATAATGATTTACAATCCTCTGCCATTGGGTTACCACGGCATTTAAGGGTCTTAAAAGCCAGTCAGATGTGATTATGCTGTACCTTTACACATAATACTTTGCAACACAGAAATATTGTAATGCATTACAGAAGCAGTTGCAGGAGGACAGTATAAATTTTTTCTTTTTAAATGACCAAAGGTTTTTTTTGTAAAACAAAAGGTAGTATACTAACAAACAAAAGAATACAGCAGCACTCAGTGTATGCTACGAGCAATGCAGTAGTGGACAAAAACAGAATAGGACCCCTGTGCAAGTACAGTATATGGGCCCTTTGCAGCCTAATAGCTCTTCATAATACATAATTCCACCTGCTTTTGAGGTAGAAGTGGGCCTCCTGCCTCTGGGGCCCTTGTGCGGCTACACAGGTTGCACCAAACATATGTCCGTTCCAGGATCTATGCAAAATATTGATTAAGAAAAAATGTCATCTGTTTTACTGTTATGTAGAATATACTTATAATACAGATATATTTATAATATGATTGCATCCATATTTGACAGATCACTTCTATCAGATTCATATAGACAAGCCTATTAATCGGACATGTGCTGTCTGATTTTTTGATCAGACAGTACATGTAATGCACACTGACCCATGTTACTCAATAGGGCTATTCAGAACTATTTTTCTCTCCGTCTAATAGTCTATGAGCAAAAAATTGCATCATGCACTTTTTTCTGTGTTTCGGATGAGACTCAACTATTCAAGTCTATTGGTTGGTAAAAAAAAAAATTCTAATCCTACACAGAACATCCATGTGTGGCTTCGGATACATTTCTATTACAAACCTAGGAAACTGTATTTGATCATGTACATTTTTTAATGCAGTTCGCCCAAGGATGTCACATGGATTATGTCACACGTAGATAAAAAATGGACATACGGATGGCACACAAATGAAAATGGAAATTAGATTTAAATTGTGAGAGCTTTCTGGATGAAACTTGGACGATTTTTCATACAGTTGTCTGCAGCTGGCCTAAGGCTGTTATTAATTAGTGCTGAGTCCTACCGGACCGTAAATTTGCAGGCTTTTTGCCTGGGATAGGCATGTTCGATAAATATTAGGTTTAGAGTAATACCAGAGAACAATTTTTGTCTTAGCTGTGGGCTCTCATGAATTGCCCAATTTGTTAGCAAAGTTCATTTATTTTATAAATATATTCTATACAGCAGTAATGCAGGTTAAATGTAATATATTCAATGTTTGCAGACATCTTAGCACTTACATAGTGCTGCTGTATTCTTTTATTTGTATATTATGCAGTCATAGCAGCTTGTACCTGTTCACACTTGGCTTATTCTGTTAGGCAGTGCTGGTTAGTTTTTTGCTTTTTGAAGGTAGTGAGGAATTTAGCACTACTTGTACTATTGCGATTCACAGCAAATCAATTAGGTGCAAATTGAATGTTTTGAAAAATTCATTACACAAAGTGAATTAGGATTTCAAAAGATTCAATCATTGCTTATATATATATGTACCGTACAGACCAAAAGTTTGGACACACCTCATTTAAAGATTTTTCTGTATTTTCATGACTATGAAAGTTGTAAATTCACACTGAAGGCATCAAAACTATGAATTAACACATGTGAAATTATATACTTAAAAAAAAGTGTGTAACAACTGAAATTATATTCTAGATTCTTCAAAGTAGCTACCTTTTGCTTTGATGACTGCTTTGCACACTCTTGGCATTTTCTTGATGAGCTTCAAGAGGTAGTCACCGGAAATGGTCTTCCAACAATCTTGAAGGAGTTCCCAGAGATACTTAGCACTTGTTGGCCCTTTTGCCTTCACTCTGCGGTCCAGCTCACTCCAAACCATCTCAATTGGGTTCAGATCTGGTGACTGTGGAGGCCAGGTCATCTGGTGTAGCACCATATCACTCTCCTTCTTGGTGAAATAGCCCTTACACAGCCTGGAGGTGTGTTTGGGGTCATTGTCCTGTTGAAAAATAAATGATGGTCCAACTAAACGCAAACCGGATGGAATAGCATGTCGCTGCAAGATGCTGTGGTAGCCATACTGCTTCAGTATGCCTTCAATTTTGAATAAATCCCCAACAGTGTCACCAGCACTGGGTTTCCCTTGGTTACAGACTCATAATCCTGTTTTGGATTGGAAATCTGTGTCTGTGACCAGTTGGGGCTGCCAATGTGTTAATACTGACACTCCTGTTTTTTCTGCCTCTCCCCAGTCTCAGGATGTCCCTGACTTTTTGACTGATTTTTCTGATGTGTTTAGTGAAAGTAAGTCTGCATCCTTACCTCCTCACAGGAGCTATGATTGCGCTATTGAGTTAGTGCCTGGTGGTAAATTTCCTAAAGGTCGCCTTTTTAATTTATCTGTACCTGAACACGATGCTATGCGATCTTATATCAAGGAGTCTTTGGAGAAGGGTCATATCAGACCATCCTCTTCACCCTTGGGCGCCGGTTTTTTTTTTGTGGCCAAAAAGGATGGTTCGTTGAGGCCGTGTATTGATTATCGCCTCCTGAATAAGATCACTGTTAAATATCAATATCCGTTGCCTTTGATTTCTGACCTGTTTTCCAGAGTGAAAAGTGCTAGTTGGTTTACCAAGCTTGACCTCAGGGGGGCGTATAACCTTATTCGCATTAAGCACGGGGATGAATGGAAGACGGCGTTTAATACCCCAGAGGGGCATTTTGAGTACCTAGTGATGCCTTTTGGGCTTACTAATGCCCTTTCCGTCTTCCAATCCTTCATGAATGATATTTTCAGGGATTTTGTGGATAAATTTCTGATTGTTTATTTGGATGATATCTTGATTTTTTCCAATGACTGGGACTCTCATGTGAAACATGTTCGGACAGTGTTCCAGATTTTGAGAGAGAATGCACTATCTGTGAAGGGATCAAAGTGTCTTTTTGGCATAGAGAAGGTCTCATTTCTGGGATTCATTTTGTCTCCGTCTGTTATTGAAATGGACCCGGTCAAGGTTCAGGCCATCTGTGATTGGGTTCAACCTACTTCATTGAAGGCTCTTCAGAGATTTTTGGCTTTTGCCAATTTTTATCGCAAATTTATTGGTAATTTCTCCGGTATTGTTAAACCATTGACTGATCTGACCAAAAAGGGTTCCGATGTGGTGAATTGGCCTCCTGAGGCAGTTTCTGCATTTCCGGAACTTAAGCAGAGATTATTTCTGCTCCTGTTCTATGGCAGCCTGATGTTTCTCTGCCGTTTCAGGTGGAGGTTGATGCCTCTGAGATTGGGGCAGGTGCCGTTTTGTCCCAAAGGGATCCAGAGACCTCTAAGAGTAACCCTTGTGCCTTTTTCTCTTGAAAATTTTCTCCAACTGAACGTAATTATGACGTGGGTAATCAGAAGTTATTGGCCATGAAGTGGGCCTTTGAAGAGTGGAGACATTGGCTGGAAGGAGCCAAACATCAGGTGGTGGTCCTCATGGACCATAAGAACCTGGTTTATCTCGAGTCAGCCAAGCGACTTAATCCTAGACAGGCCAGGTGGGCCTTGTTTTTCACACGTTTTAATTTTGTGGTTTCTTTTCTTCCGGGCACTAAGAATGTTAAGGCGGATGCCCTCTCGAGGAGTTTCTTTGCGGATTCTCCTGAGTTATCTCATCCTACTTGGAGACTTATTTGAGATGTTTTGTGTCTGCTGATCAATTTGACTGGGTCTCTTTTTTGCCTTTGGCTGAGTTTGCTCTTAATAATAGGGCTAGCTCTGCCACCTTGATGTCTCAATTTTTCTGCAATTCTGGGATCCACCCTCGATTTTCTTCAGGACAGGCTGAGGCTTCTGTCTGTCCGGGGGTTGACTCTATTGTGCAGCGTATGCAGCAGATTTGGGACCAGGTAGTGGAGAGGTTGTCTCTCTCTCAAGAGAGGGCCCAGCGCTTTGCCAACCAGCATAGGACTGATGGTCCTCGTTTTAAATTGGGGGACTTGGTTTGGTTGTCCTCAAGAAATATCCCTATGAAGGTTGCATCTCCAAAATTTAAGCCAAGGTTCATTGGACCTTATAAGATCATGGAAATTATTAATCCTGTTTCCTTCCGCTTGCTTCTACCAGGGACATTTAAGATCCATAACGTGTTCCACAAGTCCTTATGGACGAGGTTTATCGAGCCAGTGGTTACTATGGCTGCGCTTCCTGATCCTGTTTTGCTTGAGGGCAATTTGGAGTATGTGGTTGAGAAAATATTGGATTTTCGTTTTGCTAGACGGAAACTCCAGTATTTGGTTAAGTGGAGAGGTTATGGTCAGGAGGACAATTCTTGGGTGTTTGCTTCGGACATCCATGCTGGGAGACTTATCCGTGCCTATCATCGAGCTCATCCTGTTCGGCCTGGTTGCGCAGGTGAGGGTTCGGTGACCCCTCCTCAAGGGGGGGTACTGTTGTGAATACCTTGGAGGCGACTTCTGAGCAGGGGCTCCCTCCGGTGGTTGCTGAGGGTAATGAACTAATTACTGAATGGCCTTCAGCTGGCTCTGAATGGTATGATATAAGTGACCTGAGTTCCCAGCAGCCTTGCCGGTAATCAATTGTTCCTCCTGCTCTTGCTTGGAGCACATCTTTCTTTCCTGCTCTCATTCAGATAAGTGTTTTGGTTTTTTTTTCCTCTGTTGGATTTTCACTGCTGGTTTGCTGCTTGCAATGGACTGCAGCCTGGTCCCCTTTTGGGGTCTTGCGCTGCAATTGTGCTCATTGTGTGTTTGCATTTTTGCTTTGTTCCTTTGTCACTTTTTATTTGCTGTGTTGCTGTTTGTTACACCAGAGATCTGATTTAGGTGGTAGAGATTGTGTGATCTCAGGTTTTTTGTTAATCAGAAGTGTATTTTTGTCAGGGTTTTTTTTGGGTTGCAGTCAGAATTCTTTCCTATACTTTTCTATCTAGACAGATTGGGCCCCAGCGTTTGCTCATTCTATTTTCTGTCTGTGTCCGTGTTTTCTTCTTGTCTAACCGCCATTACATGTTCGGGGGCTTCCTATTTCTTTAGGGATTCTGCTCCGGGGCAGATAGCATTCATCTTTCTGCCTTTAGGTGTAGCTATCTCTCCGGCTGTGTCGAGGTGTCTAGAATCACCGTAGGTACGCTCCACGGCTACTTCTAGTGTGGCGGTTAGTTTAGGTTACTGCAATCCAATAGTTTCCAGCCTCTCAGGTGTATTGCTACTTTCGCTATTTTTTGCAGTTTCTCCTCAGCTACCGAAACTTAACAGCCTCTATCTGCCTCATTATAGGGATTCTTCCAATGGGAGTTCCATCTGAATCATGTATTTAAGAAATTTACATGGAAATCTTGGAGAAAGCGCTCAGAGCAGAACGCAGGGTAAATGTGCGCTGAACCTTACTGCGATCATTAGGAGGCAGAATGAACCAAACAGCAGAAGAATTGATTTTATTTATTTTTTATGCTGTTCCTTGTGCAGTATAGCTGATTAGATTACTTTATTCTTTGGGTCGGTGCGATTACAGTGATACCAGATTTATATTACAAAAAAGGCAGCCTCACCGTGTCCTATTAGTATAACTCAGTCCGTTTTGCAATGCTGTGGATCTCCAACCAATAGCCGTGACTTAAGGCTTCACATAAGAAAATTAGTTATGGTGAGTCCCAAGAATAATTAAAATCCTCAATTTACTGAAAAAAGATTAAAAGATCATACAGAGAGAGTTATTTTGGATTATCAAACTGGATACAAAATACCCCAATGGCATGAACTATAGGAATGATACTCTACTTATATTAAATCTCAGAGAATTGAATGTCTAAGGTTTTTTTTTTTGTTTGTTTTTTTTCTCTCTGGCTTTCTTGTGATTTAGCCTTGTGATTATGCTGATTATTCTCAAATGTGATTGATTGCTAACATATGTGTTTATTGATCAACGGTTGGTCACTATTTGTTTTTATACCATGTATCATAAGGAATCTGTATCTCAGTGAATAAGGGCTTCTGCCAGATACGTGTTGAGATGTATCCCCAACCTGTATGATCTTTTAATCTTTTTTCAATAAATTGAGGATTTTAATTATTCTTGGGACTCACCATAACTAATTTTCTTACAGATTTATATTAGGCTTTTATGTGTAGCTGCTGTCACACACTAAAAGACGATTTTTATCGCAAAAAATAGTAATTGTATCACCATATTTTGAGATCTATATTTTCTCAATATTTCGGCCCACAGAGTCATGTGAGGGCTTGTATTTTGCGGGACGAGTTGATGTTTTTATTGATACCATTTTTGGGCACATGACATTTTTTGATCGCTTTCTATTCCAATTTTTGGGAGGCAGAATGAACAAAAACCAGCAATTAAAAATTTGTTTTTTTTATGTCATTAAGCGTGTGGTAAAATTGATAAGGCAGTTTTATTCTTCAGGTTAGTACGATTACAGAGATACTCCAATTATATCTTTTTTATGTTTTGGCGCTTTTACACAATAAAAACTGTTTTATAGAAAAAATAATTATATTTGCATCGCCTTATTCTGAGAGCTACAACTTTTTTTTATTTTCCAGCTGATGGAGCTATATGATGACTTGTTTTTGCGGGACAAGATGACGCTTTCAGCAGTGTCATGTTTATTTACACTTGTCTTTTTGATCGCGTTTTATTCCACCTTTTGTTCAGCAGTATGTTAGGGATCGATTTCCTGCTGCTGCACAAGGGGAGTCTCGAACCCGTCCCGCTGCGGTCTCCCATTCATCTCCGGCTGCAGTGGAGCCTGCTCAGCAGAGACGTCGGTCCAGGCGTCTTGCCCACTCCTCTACTGTGCAGTGACTTGCTGCTGCCTTTCCTGGATCTGCTATTATAGCCAGTGCTGGAGCAGTCGTCTTTGGAACAAAGTCCTGCGTTTTCCCATCTGAGCATGCCCAGAGTGAGATCTCTCATTGGAGATCAGGGGTCACATGTTCAGGTGCTGCAGCGGCTCCTATTGGTCCGCCAGGAAGGTCATGTAGCTACGTGTGTTTGTAACAGCTTCTCATTGGTCCTTGTTCCTGGAAGGTCCTGTAGCTGTTGCTATCAAAGGGTAGCATGGCTGGGCCGCCATGCGCTAATATCAACCATTGTATGCTATGCGCCAGTGTGATCTCGGCCTTTTGGCTGCGATCGTGTGTCGCGGTCAGAGGGTGCGAGTTTTCCTGGAGTGATCCAGGGGCTTTGCTGGCAGCGTGCTGCTGATTTTCTACTGCGGTATCCGTATCGACTGTATCGTAGTCCGTATCGGACTGAGGATGTTCATTAAGAATACGATCCGTGTGGTGGTGGAAGGTGGTGAGAAAAACAACCTGGTGTACGTCGTTTCGTGACCTGTTGGAGGGAAAGGCTGGAGCCCATCGTCAGGATATCTACAGCGTCAATGAATCAGTCAAGGTACATATGATGTAACCTTTGTGAATGAGGGATGCTGTTTGACCGTCTTTGAATGGCTCAGAAGTAATGAAGGTGATCCATGCCTGGAGGGAGTGCGGGTGGAGCCCCTGTTTGGGCTCATGGAAAAAGTGGTGACTGTGACTGTGTACAACCCCTATACAGAAGTAGCACTACTGGAGCAGTTCCTGGAGCGGTACTGTGAATACGTGAAGGGGAGGGAGAAGCAGAAAAATGTCTTGGGCATTTTCAACTGCAAGTATGTGTTTCGGGTGAAATTGAAGAAGGACCCAGGTTGTTTGGGAGGTTTCACCCACCCACCAGCGAACTTTTCAGTGGCGGGTCATAGGGGCTTCCTGTCATACCCAGGGCAGCCACTATACTGCAGGAGGTGCTTTCAGTTCGGGCACCTGCTAAACATGTGTAGCAAGGAGTTGGTTTGCCGTAATTGCAAGCAAGAGGGTCATGTGGCGGCTAGGTGTCCGATGCCTCGTGAATGTGACAGGTGTGGCAGTTCAGAGCACCTGTATAGAGACTGCCCGTTTGGTGTGTCGAGGAGGTCAACTAGAGAGGAGGAGGAAAGAAAGAGACGTGAGGAGGAGCGGAGGCGGGAGGAAGAAAGGAAGAGAGAGGAGGAGGTTAAGAGGCGGGAGGAGGAGAAGAAGCGGAGGGAAGGCGAAGTCGCCGCGCTGCAAAGCGTTGTGAGGGCGCCACCCACTCCTGCTGAGAGACGGAGGGAGAAGCGGCAGGAGGACAAGGAGGCTGAGAGAAGGAGGGAGAAGCAACAGGAGGAAAAGGAGGACAAGGAATTTTGGAAGGCCATAAGGAGAGAGGAGCGTTCATGGCCTAAAAAGGAAGAAAAAAAAGAAATCCCAGTTGCTGAATCATGGTCAGAATGCCTGATGGATTTCGATATATCTGTGGCAGAGGAGGAGGCTGAGGTTTTAGTTCATGATTCTGATCCGAGGAATATTGGTGCCTTCTCCTCGGAAGAGGACTCAGGAGGTTTAAAGTGTCACAGGGAGGGTGGTGGGGAAAACAGAGACATTGAGGTGGTGGAAGAAGGAATGGCCCAGAGGAAGACTGGGCAGAAAAAGGCACGGGTGGAGGAGTATATGGAGGCCAGCGGCTCGGAAAGCTGCTCGGCACAAATTGTGGAGGAGGACACTGGCGGTACTGGTTAAATACGTTTTACTTTTCCAGTAGCCAGGTAGAGTTTTTTTTGTGTACATAGCTTTGCTCTTTAAGCAATGGCTATCTGTTTTTTTGTGTGTTTTATGTAATGTGTGTCAAGTTATATCTGTAGTTTGTTTTTGTATTTTTTTCCTTTTTTGGCTTCTTTGGACAAGTGTTTTTTTTGTTAAGCTTTTTGGTTTGTGTTTAGAATGGGTGTTAGAATTATATCTCAAAATGTGAGGGTTTTTAAAAATAAGTTGCGGCGTGCGGCCATTTTTGAGTTTTTTGCAGCACAAAATGCGGAAATTTTTTGTTTACAGGAGTGTGGGATTGTGGATGGTGTGAAGGGGAGTGAATGGCCTCATGGTGCGTCTGTGTGGTCAGGGATTGCATGTAATAGAAATGGCGGTGTTGGTTTTTTGGTGAAGGGGCGTAATGTGAGTTTGTGTGACTATATGATGATTGAGGTTGAGAGATGCGTGTTAGCAAATTTTGAGTTTAGAAATATTCGTTTTAGTGTTATTAATGTGTATGCTCCTGTGAAAAAACAGGAGCGTAAAGTTTTATTTGAAAAAATTAAGTTTTTTATTCCAGGTAGAGTGCCTGTTGTGATTGTGGGTGATATGAATGTTGATGTGGGAAAGGTGAATGTGGATGTGTCAAGGAAAGAGTTAATGGACATGGTGAGTGATTTTGGTTTGAGGGATATGCAGAGGGAGTGTAAAGTAACTCCATTGTTAAATACATTTTTTTCTGAGAGTGGGAGGGTGGCGTCTAGACTGGACTATTGTTTTGTTTCAAAAAACCTGATTGCTGTTAGTTATGCACAGGAGAGTGTGCCGTTTTCAGATCATGTGTGTATGAAGTGTGAAGTGGATGTGCATACTGAGGAGGTAACTGGGAAAGGTATATGGAAGCTGAATGTGAGTTTACTGGATAGGGTGGAGGTGAGAGAGGAGTATGAGAGACATTATAAGGAGTGGTGTGAGAGCAGAAGTGAATTCAGTAATGTGTGTGAATGGTGGGATTGGGTTAAATGGAAAACCAAGGTTTTTTTAAAAAAAAACTTGGTTACAAGTGTGCAGCTGCTAAGAGAGAAAGGTTTGCTGGGTTGAATGCAAGTTTGAGTGTGTTATATAAGCTAAGAGAGGGAGGGATGGATGTGAGTGAAGATTTGTTGAGAGTGAAAAAAGAAGTGAACGAGTTTTTGAGAGAGAGAGGGAGGAGTATTGTGTATAGGGCTAAAATAGAGAACTTGGAAAAGAATGAGAAGTGTTCGCGGTTTTTTTTCAAGAAAGTTTTTGGAAAAAGACAGAGCATGAGTGTTTTGAATGGAGTGGATGGAAATGAAGTGAGTGGTGCGGACTTATGTGAGGAAGTGGCAAAGTTTTATGATGATTTGTATGCAGTGAAATGGAGGGATGAAGGTTTGGAGAGTGATGTGCTGAGTGTTTTGGAAAATAGATTGAATGGGACAGAAAGGGAGAGTTTGATGGGGGAGATGACGAGTGAAGAAATATGGAAGGTGGTGTGTAGCATGGCGCTGAATAAAACGCCGGGGGATGATGGCTCTCCGGTGGAATTTTATCGTGTGATGTGGGATGTGATTGGGAAGGATTTTGTTGATGTATGTAAGTATATGTGGGCGAATGCAGAGGTGGCGAATGGTATGCGTGCAGGAGTGGTTGTGCTGTTGCCAAAAAAAGGTGATTTGAAAAATCTAAAAAACTGGAGCCGATCACGTTGCTTAATTGTGATTATAAAATCTATGCGAAGCTTTTGGCAAATAGGATGCGTGATGTGGTTGGGAGTGTGGTGGGTGAGGAGCAGTGTTGTTCGGTGCCTGGAAGGCGGTTACATGAGGGTGTGTGTATGCTGAGAGATTGTTTGTGGGACTGTTTGAACCGTAAGAAGGGGGTGTATGTGTTGAGTTTGGATTTTGAGAAGGCGTATGATAGGTTGGCGCATGGTTTTCTGTTTAGAGTGTTGGTGAAGATGGGTTTTCCGGCTGAGTTTGTTGAGAGAGTGAGAAGTTTGTATAAAAATATTTATAGTTGTGTTTTGTTGAATGGGAATGTAGGGAGGAGAGTGAATGTGTTTTCCGGTGTACGGCAGGGGTGCCCATTGTCCCCTGTTGTGTTCATTTGCGCGATTGAGCCGTTGTTGTGTATGTTGAGGAAAGATAAGGTGATTCGGGGTGTGCAAGTGTCGGGGACGGGGGGGAGGGAGTGGAAGGTGAATGGTTAAATGGATGATGTGTGTGTTTTGTGTGATTCAGAGTGTTCGGTGCGTCGTGTGAAGTTGTTGGTATCCGTTTTTTGTGGAGCGTCTGCGTTTAAAGTGAATTGGGAGAAGACTGAATGTAAGATTTTTGGTGGGAGGACTCTGAGCAATGATATTGGGGTGAATGTGGTGAGTGGACCGATAAAGGTGCTGGGTGTGAAATTTTCAGAGAAGTTGGATGGAGAGGAAAGTTGGGTGGATGTGAGAGAGAGAGTGGAGCGCAAGTTAAATTTTTGGAAGATGAGAGATTTGACGTTTTTTGGTAAAATTTTAGTTATTAAGAGTGTGGTGTTACCAATTTTTTTGCATGTTGCGGTGGTTTTTCCACCAGGTTATATGTGTGTTAGAAGATTAAATAGGGTTTTGTTTGTATTTTTTTGGCGTTCAAGTATGGAGCGTGCAAGGAGAGAGGTTGTGATGAAGAGAATGGATAAGGGGGGCTGGGATTCCCAAATGTGAATGTATTTTTTGGCGTGAATATTATGGTGTTTGTATTGGGTGTGATTAGGATGGATGGGAAGTGTGCATGTATGTGCAGGTATTTGTTTGGAAGTTTTCTGTTCCGTTTGAAGTGGCGGGAAAGGGATCTAAGGTGCCCAGTGGCTTTTGAGGTGCCTGTGTGGTATGTGTGGGTTTACAAATTTTTGGTGAAGTATGAACTGTGTGATGTGGATGTGAGGTTGTTAGAGAAGAAGAAAGCGGTATATAGGATGATTGAGTGTAGAGAGATGGAATGTGGTATCTATATGGTGAGAGGAAGTGATGTGCAGAAGGTATGGAAGAAGGTACGTATGGATGGTATGACAAATAGACAGAGCGAGATTGTGTGGCAGTCATTGCATGAGGTGTTACCGGTGAGAGACTTCCAGAGAAACCGGGGTTTAGTGAGGATGAGATGTGTCCGAGGAGGGGATGTGGTGGGAGAGAGAGTGTGGTGCATTTGTTTTGGAATTGTCAGTATGCTAGAAATGTGATTTCAGGTTTGGGCCCGTTGTGTAAGGAGTTGTGTGATGTGAATTTTTTGACGTTTGAGTTATTTATGTTTGGGTTGGGTATGTGTGGAGAAAAGGAGAGAGTGTTGTGGTTGATGCTTGCATGTATAAAAGAGGTGTTGTGGGATGTGAGGAACGTGTATGTGTTTAAGAGGAAGGAGATTGAGGTTAAAAATTGTTTAAAAATTGTTTTGGGAAAATTGTATTTTTGTTTTGTGTGTGATAAGAGAAAGAGGGGGGAGGAGGACGCAGAGGGAATTTGGAAAGTTAAAAAGTGGAAACACCTTGTTAATGTGTCTTAGTTTTGTGTTTTTTTTGTGCTTGTAAATAAAGTTGGTTTTCCGATGATGATGGGAACAGCTGCTGCATTATGTAAGTGCACACGCTGTTTGGGAGTCGAGTTCCTTATAGTTTTGGTTACCTGACTGTGGAACTTCCCATCTGAGGGAAAAGAAGAAAAAAAAAAAGTCATGTGTATGTGTGGATAGGGACCCGGCTGAAATAAGCCACTAGAATACCGACTTAATCGGTGAGGAGTTTGGTATGGTAGCTGGTCAGGGTCGGTGTCCTAGATGCCCTAGATTACCGGCATAACCGGTGAGGAGTTTTGATTGCCGTATTCAGGGTCTGGCGTTCAGACGCCATAGATTGCGGGTGACTCCCGCGAGGACATTAGCACATGATCACGCTTTATGTACGCTTAGCACTTAACTGTGTATCTGAGAGCCTTTCAGGACACAGTGCTTTTTCTCAAGCGGCCCTGTGACGTAACAGGGTTCGCTTTCAACGCTAGTCAGCGCCCTAGCGTGTTTTCTTTGCCACTCAGTTGTGTCTAGTGAGTGCGCACACATCGCCATATAGCGTTGCGGCTCCTCTTCTAGCGGCTCTGTGGAGTAACAGAGTTCGCACTCATTGCCACAGCGCATTACGGCATTTATGTTGGCAGCTCTGCGGGATAAGAGTTTGCTTCTTGCGCCTTTTTGCCAGCAGCGGGCTTCGCCTGCACGGTGGACCCCGGGCTGCGAACGCACTTATTATTTATATTATTTTGTGCGTTCCGCCAGCCTTAACATAATATTAGCGCCAGGGTCTGGCTGGTAAAATGGCGGACGACCAGCGTCTGCAGCGGTATATCCAGCAGCTGGAGGGTAGGTTGGCGACTCTAGAGCGCACAACCTCAGCGGTGGATGTTACTTCAGTCGCGGTTCAGGCTGCTAGTGTGGCCACCGCCAGTTTGTCCTCTGCTACCCCTGCTCTGACTATTTCCCGCCTCCCACTTCCAGACAAGTTTACCGGTGACAGTAAACAATGTCGGGGTTTCGTCAGTCAGTGCTCCATACATCTAGAGCTTCTGGCTGCACGTTATCCCACGGAGCGGGCAAAGTGGGTTTTATCATATCCCTTTTGTCGAGCAGGGCGTTGGAGTGGGCAACGCCGTTATGGGAGCGCGATGATCGTTGGTGCAGAGTGCTCCTCTCTTCTTGGACACTCTTAAACAGGTCTTTTTAGGACCTCGTGTCACCCACGATACGGCTCTTCAATTGTTGGCTATCACCCAGGGTTCATCCATGGTCAGCCAGTTTGCCGTCCAATTTCGGACTCTGGTCTCTGAGCTGGATTGGCCAGATAAAGTCCTTATACCCGTGTACTGGAGGGGACTGGCAGACCATGTGAAGGACGCCTTGTCCACCAGGGAGATTCCTGCCACACTGGAGGAGCTCATTACCTTATCTACCCGCATCGACCTTCGTTTTAACGAGCGGAAGTTGGAGCGGGCCCAGTGTAGGCAGAGGTTCCAGCTGGCGCCCACCTTCGCCAGACCTCTGGAATCTTCCATTCAGGCGTCCGATTCCCCTGAGGCCATGGAGATTTCTCGAGTGAGACCTAAGTCTCGGGCTGCTCGAGTATCTGTGACCTGTAATGCCTGCCAACAAATAGGGTATTATGCTAACAAATGTCCACGGCGGTTGGGAAATGACCGCGTCTAGTAACCATTGGAGGGGGTTCACTAGACACAGCAGTACACGCCTCCAAGTTGTCCTTTAGGGGGACAATCAATTTTGGCTCATCCACTTTAACAGTCACGCTTTGTGTGGCTTCTGGAGCCGAAGGAAATTTCATGTCTTCTACCTTCGCTCTCCGCCACTCTATACCTCTGGTGATGCTCGCCAAACCCGTGACTGTTCGAGTAGTGAATGGGTCGACACTGCCTTCACCAATCACACATCAGACCATCCCTTTCACGTTGTCAATGTCACCTTCCCATCAAGAGATTATCTCACTTTTAGTCATTCCCGAGGGAATAGACGAGATCTTGTTAGGGATGCCCTGGCTCCATTTCCATTCCCCACACATTGAGTGGAACTCTGGGAGGATATTGGGTTGGGTGAGTCATGTAAAGGCAGATGTATGAGGGAATGCATTCAGGTGGCCACTACAGAGATGCCCGCAGATTTTACTTCTCTTCCTAATTACTATTGGTCATATGCAGACGTATTCTCCAAAAAGCTGCAGAAGTCCTTCCACCTCACCGTCCCTATGACTGTCCTATTGACCTCTTGCCTGGAGCAGAACCTCCCCGGGACGGGTCTACCCCCTTTTCTCCCTGGAAGAGTCCCAAAAATACCAGAGCCCCCGGGAGGTTTTTAGGGTCAGTGTCACCTGCAGGGGCGGGGTTTTTTCGTGCAGAAGAAAAAAGGGAATTACGCCATGCATCGATTACAGGGGTCTTAATCCATCCGTTAAGAATAAATACCCGTTGCCACGATTTCTGAGCTATTTGATGGTTACGGGGGCAAGGTATTTACGAATTTAGTCTGGGTGCCTTAACCTTTTTTCGCATCCGTGGGGGGACAATGGAAACGGTTTTTAAATACCAGGGAGGGCACTTAAAAAACTGGTGACCCTTTTCGGCTCTGAAAGCCCAGCCTCTTCCAAACTTTGTTAATGAATTTTCCGGATAGCCTCCACCTCAGCGTAGTCTATCTGGAGATATTTCATTTTTCCCCAGATATTGCCCCCACCGGAGAGATGTTTGCAGGTCTCGACCCCTACGGGCAAATTCCCTCTCCCAAAAATTGGAGAAAGTGTGTTTGAGCAGGTCCTTATTTTTTTCCGGGTTTAATCTCCCCCCAGGGTTGGCTAGGCCCCGCCAAAAACAGGCGGGATTTTTTAAAAACCCCTTCTCTAAAGGGGGGGCAGCGCTTTATGGGGTTATTAATTACTTCGCCGTTTATCCCTCACTTCTAACTTGGTACCCCCGGGGTTCCCTCCCAAAAAGGGCAAAACCCAAATTTTTGGTTTAAGGTCCCCAAAGCCTTCACGTTTAAGCCCCCTTTCGCTAGAGCTCCCCCTACATCGCCCCGATGTTGATAAGCCATTTATATTGGGGGTGGATGCCTCCCCCTTGGGCTGGGGGCAGTCCCTTTTCCCAAAAGGTGCTCAAAGTCGGAAGCATCCATGCTTTTTTTTTTCCCAAGACCTTCACACCAGGGGGGAAATTTTTCCAGGGACAGGGAGTTGCTAGCAATGAATTTTTGGGCCTTTCGGAGTGGAGACACTGTTGGAGGGGTCGCTTTCCCTTCAGGGGTTTTCGGGTCACAAAAACCCCGGGATATCTTAACCCCCAGCGCTTAAAATTTCGCCCGCCATGGTCCTTGTTCTTCTCCCGTTTATTTCACACTGCATTTCCTCTCAGGAGAGAAGAACATTTTTGCCGACGCTTCTCTCGCTTGTTTGCCCCGGAGGAGGGGTGGGGATCGGCTAATCGTCCCCACAGAGAGCCTGAGAACAGTGGCCCGGTTTCGCTGAGTCTTCCCCCCGGGAAAATTTCGTCCCCCAAAAAAGCGACCGGGGTACTCTCTTGGCCTTAGCCGGGGGGGGGGACATTTTTTGGAAAAGGGGACATCTGAATGTTGGAAGGGGCAACTGGGGCCGCTATGGTCCGTGACGGGGGACTATGTTCGGGCGTGGTCTCCTGCGCCAAAATAAGTCTCCACGAAAACGGCCAGCGGGTTCTTCCCCCTTTGCCGTGGCAGACAGCCCGGGGGGGGTTGGGAGGGGCTTTGGTGGCTTGCTCGTGGTTGCACCACTTTTTGGGTAATCACCGCCTTTTTTTAAAATGGGCTTTGGTGCCGTTCCACGGTTACCCTTTTGCACGGGCTTGGCGCGTTTTTCTTTTGGCAACTTTCGTCTACAACGGCATCCGGACAAAATTGCGTGCCCCCGGTCCCCAGTTTTCGTCTCGGTTTGGAGAGGCTTTGTCGTCTACTCGTATTATTAAATCTCTCTTCCCCATCCTAGACGAAAAGGGTTGGAGAGAGGGCCAAACCAACCCTTGGTCCCTATCACACATTTGTCCCCGGCCAGCGGATGACTGGGATCCTTTTTCCATGGGTGGTTTGCACTAAACAAACTGTGGCTTATTCCCCCCGGCAAAATCCTTCCTCCTAAACTACGGGCCCCCACCGGGGTTTTCCGGTGCCCCCCCCCTTTTTTCCGCCGACTCCAGGGGGGATGGGGGGTGGAGGCCGGGGAAATTTTGGGCCGTCCCAGGTGCCCCTTTAGGGGTCCAAGGAGAGGTTTTGGGCTCCGCCGACGCAACATCGGGGCCCCGCTCCAAAAATTTTCCCCGGGGACATGGTGTGGCCTCCTCCCTAACATCAGTGCAGTTTTGTCCACTAATTGGCACCCCCTCCTGGGTCCCCTTCAAATCCTAACGGGGTTTAACCCGTGGTAACCCCTTTGGGGCTTTCCCAAACCCTGGGTATTCCGACCCTTTTAAAATTTTCCCCCCCCGAAACCGTGCCTGTCCGTTTTCTGATCACTGCCGGGACATCGGGTTCATCTCGGATGCCTGGGGAAACCCCTCGTAGGGGTAAGGGGGGAGGGGCAAAAATTTTTTTTTTTTGGGGACTGGGGGGCTAGGGCCGGGATAGATCTTGGGAGCCTCCCCAGCATGTTCCGTCGCAGCTCATCGCTCCTTTGGTGCAGCGGGCCCAAAAAAGGGGGGCCATGTTAGGGTTCGATTTCCCGCTGCTGACGGGGGGGTCTGAACCCACCCGCTGCGGTTCCCATTCATCCCCGGCCCGTAGAGCCTGTCAGCGAGACGTCGGTCCAGGCGTCTTGCCCACTCCTCTACTGTGCAGTGACTTGCTGCTGCCTTTCCTGGATCTGCTATTATAGCCAGTGCTGGAGCAGTCGTCTTTGGAACAAGTCCTGCGTTTTCCCATCTGAGCATGCCCAGAGTGAGATCTCTCATTGGAGATCAGGGGTCACTTGTTCAGGTGCTGCAGGGCTCCTATTGGTCCGCCAGAAGGTCATGTAGCTACGTGTGTTTGTAACAGCTTCTCATTGGTCCTTGTTCCTGGAAGGTCCTGTAGCTGTTGCTATAAAAGGGTAGCATGGCTGGGCCGCCATGCGCTAATATCAATCTTTGTATGCTATGCGCCAGTGTGGTATGTGTATGTGTGGATAGGGACCCGGCTGAAATAAGCCACTAGAATACCGACTTAATCGGTGAGAGTTTGGTATGGTAGCTGGTCAGGGTCGTGTCCTAGATGCCCTAGATTACCGGCATAAACCGGTGAGGAGTTTTGATTGCCGTATTCTGGGTCTGGCGTTCAGACGCCATAGATTGCGGGTGACTCCCGCGAGGACATTAGCACATGATCACGCTTTATGTTCGCTTAGCACTTAACTGTGTATACTGAGAGCCTTTCAGGACACAGTGCTTTTTCTCAAGCGGCCCTGTGACGTAACGGGTTTCACTTTCAACGCTAGTCAGCGCCCTGCGTGTTTTCTTTGCCACTCATTGTGTCTGTGAGTGCGCACACATCGCCATATAGCGTTGCGGCTTCTTCTAGCGGCTCTGTGGAGTAAACAGAGTTCGCACTCATTTCCACAGCGCATTACGGCGTTTATGTTGGCAGCTCTGCGGGATAACAGAGTTTGCTTCTTGCGCCTTTTTGCCAGCAGCGGGCTTCGCCTGCACGGTGGACCCCGGGCTGCGAACGCACTTATTATTTATATTATTTTGTGCGTTCCGCCAGCTTAACACAGTATCATGATAAGTATTGTTTTTTGCCTTGTTTTTTATTTTCTTTTTATGGTGTTAACTATATGGGGTTAATTATTGGGGACAGTTTCATAGGTTAGGTCATTCAGGATTCAGCGATACCAAATATGTGTGCTGTTTATGTTATTATTTTTTTTTATATAGTTTTACAATTTTTTTAAAAAAACTTTTTTATTCTTTTTTTTACTTTGTCCCACTATGGGACTATCATTTTTTGCAGGCTTATCACTTTTATAGCATAGAGATGCAAGAGCATCCCTTGCTATTCAAACTGTTAGCGCTGCACTTACAAAGTTGCTGATCATGCTCTGAGCATAAATCAAGCAACTTTGCTAGCTCTGGTGACCCGCATGTGATCATGACAACTTCGGGTCACCATTGCAGCAACGGGGACCCTGCGATGACGTCGTGCGGTCTCCGATCCAAGAGCAAAGGGGCTGTGTTTCAATCGCAGCTTTAGGGGGTTAAAGTAACGGGAGTGGTGGGGGACCACTCCTGGCACTGAGTGCCAGGTGTCAGCTGTCAGAATCAGTGACACCAGGAGGCGATCGTGTGCGCACAGCCCATGTGCGAGCAAAATCGTTGGGACGTATCCATACATCCAGGTCAATAAGACCCAGGTCACAGGGACATATAGATACGTCAAGTCAAAAAGGCAACTAAAGACTTATAGAGAAAAAATTACATTGTAGGAATATGCGCACACGGCATCATTTAGATGCCAGAGGAGCTCACAGGTTTTCTCAGGCAAAAGCCAATTCAGAAAGAATCAACTGCCAATTTCCTGAGACAGCTTTGCCAGTGGCTTTGCTATCATTTCTTGCGTCGGCTCTGACCCTAGCGGCTCTCATTCTATATTGTGAATTATAGAGAGCGCTTCCACTGTAATGAGCATGTTACTTCTTTTAATGACTTTATGGTTTCATGAACTTTGAAGTGATTAAAGAAGTGACATAAGACAGAACATTGGGCACAGCAATGTGGCTTTCACATTGGGGTCCATTATGTTCATTTTTTTGGGGAACTTCTGCAGCACTTTTTCAGGTCAATTTCAGGCCATACCTGCACATACCTTCAAGCCTCTTCAAAACTATGTAAAGATAAAAAAACTCTTCAAAAACCTCATCAGACTGCAAACTTTGCAAAAAAAAACGCACATGGTTTTTCCAAGGTGAATTTCTCGTGAAAAACAACATCAGAGATTTCCATTTAAAAAGTTTTTTAAATCTGTATATTTCAATATTTTTACCATTTATTTGTACAAATTTTTTCCATGTTAGCAAAACTGTAGGTTTCTTTATAAAAAAAGCAATGGCACAAGCGGCTAATATAACCTGAAATGAAAAAACTTGCATAATACTTTTTAGGGGCAGAAAATGGCATTTTTACCTATTCAGTTTTTAATTTTTTTTGCCTGAGGTATAATTCACCTCCCACGTTTTTTTGGTTCTGTTTGGGTTTTTATCAATTATTTTGTGAAGTACTGACTAAGTGTGAAAAAAAGGGGGGGAAAAAGAAGATAAAATAATTTTTCTTTGCTTTTTTTTCAGTAAAACTTAACCCCTCAAATAATGAAAAGTATGTAACTTTCAAAATTTTCCTCAACATTTTCAATGTCGTTTCTTATCATGAGTAAAAAAAAAAATATTTCTGAGGCTGAAACCTTACAAAACCTTTGGCTCTGTTCACACGAACAACTTTGGTATGCACTTCCGCATAACGTTTCCGGTAAAGTCTACTGATACCTATGCAACCGTAACATGAATTGACCAAAAAATTTAAAAATTGAGAATTAATCAACCATTTGTAAGAAAGGTGTTTCTATAATTAGAACCTAAGACGGACAGTGGCAAATGGAATGTGACTTCGAAATACTGTTGAAAGTTATATAGTGCCCAATCAAATTAGTCTTCATTTTTACTTAATACATCCACGGCCCCATACACATACTACACATGTCCGATATAATCCCAGTAAACCTAATAATGTTCTGCTAAAAATAATAGTGAAGGCCTCATTTAGATTCTTTTTTCACGAAGTGTTCTATCCAAGATTTTAAACAGTAGAACTATACCAATAACATGGGTTGTTCACACCATGTTTTTTGCGAATTTGTCCAGGAATACCTTGAAAATGGCCTTTTTTATTCGCTTCAAGGGAAAATTCCGTTCAGTTTAAAAGGACGTGAAAATCAGACAGCCACAGATGGCATTAGTGTACAGTCTGTGATTAATTGCAAAGGATAGGGTGCTGTGTAATTTTGAATCTTTTTTTTTTTTTCAAAATGAAAATGATGCATCAAATAAAAAAAATGATGAAATTCAAACCCTTTTGGCATAATGCATTTGAATGAGGCCTTTAAGACGGGGGGTGAGCAGGCCCATGGATGATCGGATTCGTTGGTTCGACCTTACTTTAGTCCAAATTTCCCGGATCGGGTACCAGCTCAAACCCGAACTTGAACCTAAACCCCTAGAGTCAATTGGAGACTCGTGTGTAAGGTCTGTTTCACGCTCTCATTTTTACTGAGATTTTCTGCATCAAAACCAGAGTGTTGGCAGGAAAAATTCTGCAATTTTGCACCCTTTTCATTGTCATTCATTTGAAAAAGGGAAAAAAAGCGCAAAAGCTGAAAGATTGTAAAAAAAAAAATGGTGTTTCTGGTCTGTGACTGTGACTGGCTGGAATACGGGAAATTTTGGAATTGTTAGTAGACTGCACTTTCCATACAATGGTACATTAAACCCTGTTCACACTGCGCTTTGCCGGGTTCAGGGGCTCTGCCTCAATTCCCATAAATAGGTTTCCCCCAAAATAAATACAGACACATACAGTATGTAAAAACCCCAAATACATAAAGAACATAAATTTTATACACAAAATAGTAAGGGTTCTATGAATATTCCTGAACCAGTTTGTTCGCGCCATTTTACTTTCTGTTTGCGCGCTATCTTGCCCTCAGTCAAATGGAGTTTTCCAACTTGCATGTTCCCCCCTGATTCTTCCTTTGCTTCTTAAGCGCCACAGCTGAGCAATCAGGCTTTCAGAATCTAGCCGCAATGGGAAACCCCGTGACTTGACTCCGTAAGCCTTGGACCTTGTACTCCACATTCCCACTGAGGAACTCTGAAAGCACTTGTGGACTCTGAACCCTGCCTTTGAAAAACCCACGTTTGCATGGACTTACGGTAACAGAGAAGAAGACCTGAATCGTTTGGAGAGTGATTGCTGAGCTTGGATTACTCTGGCCCCGCTGTGTCTCCTGTTTCTGTTCGCAAACTGTGTGACTATTTCTGCAAATTGTATGAAGTAATACAGGACTTTTCTATATCAACCTTGATCCTGTGTTTTCATCGCACCCAAGCACAAGACGCATAGAACGTACTACATACTTTACAAGATTCTGAACCAAAAAAAGTTGTGTCTGCTGGGTCTGGAAGGCTGTGTCTGCTGTACTGTGGATATCAACGTCCGGTTGTACTTTCTGTTGATGACAGTGGTTGTGATTCTCACAACCATTCCCCGGTGAGCAATTCCCTTAAGGGTTTTTTTTTTTTGCAGTGTTACCACAGGTAAACCAATTGTTTTTTTTTTTTTCCTTTTTTTTCTTTTTTTGTCTGCTGTAACTCTGGATATCGATGTCTGGTTGAAACTTTCTGTATGATGTGGTTGTGACTTCTCACAACCATTCCAGGGAAGTTCCCTTAATTTTTTTCTCTCTCTCAGTGTTGCCCGGTGAACACTATTGTTTTTTTTTTTTTCCTCTTTCTTCCAGTAATCCTGTCTTAAAAGATCGGAAAATGGAGGCGCGCATAAGGGAAATTGCGGAGTACTGATAATAACCTTGCAGATTTGGCAGAATTAAAGACCCGTTTAAAATCTACGGACCTCAATAATACAATTTGCAAGGGGGTTGGACAGACTACCCAGGATTTGGAGCCGGATTGGGGTTCTAGAGGGGCGAGTCAGGCTCCTGCCGTAGCCCCGGGGTGCTGGGATTTCCCAAATTGCCCCCTTTTCGTTTTTGGCGGTGAACGTGAAATTCAGGGGATTTTTATCAATGCAATTTTTTTTTTCTGCACATGCTTCACAATTTCCCCTGAAGATCTAAGGGGCTTACTAATTATGTTGCTTCCAACAAGGCTTTTAAAGTGGGCAAACCCCGATTGAGACTGAGGTGATTGTTTGAACACCTTGAGATTTTATTTCAGCCATGGGGGAGGTTTTTGATGACCCCAATCGAGGTGCAACAGCTGAAGCAGCCATGTTAGCTTTGCGCCAAGGTAAGCACTGTGCTGAATATGCCTTGGATTTTGGAATGGGCCCTTGTCCACCTGGGACAGTTCCGCCAAAAATTATTTTTCGAAAGGGGTTATCTCCACTGTTAGGATGAACTTGCTCGTGCCGACCCCCCCCTGCGTTAGGGACTTTTTTTAATACTGCATCCGTATTGATACTCGTCTGATGAAAGCAGGCAAGAGAGATGGTTCGAAAGCAATCTACTAAATTTTCCTACCTTCCTCTCCAGAAAAGGAAACCTTTGGTAGGATTACAGGGAACCTGAACCTGAACCCTGCAGGTAGACCTTTTACAAACGACGGGTTAGTGATCACCAAGGAAATCGTTTTTAAGGAGAATCTATGTTTCTATTGGGTAAGCAGGGCACTTCATTAAAAACTGCCCCGCCTTTGTAAGACACTGGAAAACACTCTTCTTTTTGGGTGTTTCGGAGGGGATCGTCGGTCCGAGCCCCCCCGGCTCCAGAGAGATCGCAGCAAAGTCTTGATTTTCCCCCCTTTAAAAACTCCTTACTCTGGGACGTTATGTGTAAACGCTGCCTTTTTCAATTTCCTCAGCGGTGTCCAGCTGATTTAAAAAAAAAAATTTCATTGTTTTTTCCCCAAACCGGGTTTTTCTCAGCTTGGGGGTCTAGCTCTGCTAATATC